>CALNHX010005107.1:0-113696 GCA_940337035.1 Agriotes lineatus
ATGCCAGTGTTGGGGCTATGACACAACGCCCACTGGTTAGAAACCCCAACTCAGAATTTGGACGTAAAGCTCAACTTCAATTTTGGTTACAACGCCCAATTTTGATTTTGGTCACAACGCCGAACTTGGCCATAACGCCCAACTTGGCCATAACATAAAGTGTAAAACATTTGCAAAATTATGCATAGTTTATGTAACATGATGTCGATTTTTGTAAAAATTTATGTGAGACGGCGTATTTTTTATCGCTTATTGGATAAAAATGTCGTTTTTTGTATAATTTCAAGTGACATGATGTCAGTTTTTGTAAAATTTTAAGTGAAATAGAACATTTTTCCAACGAAATTGTGTTTTTTTTTATTCAAAATTATGTTACTTTGTGGTCAATTGCGTTTTTATTTTCATCCGTTTGCATTTATACTGGAATTTTTTAAACTAAAATGCAGTTTTTATCGATATAATGACACAGTTTCAGACGTTTACTTATAAAATAGGGTTCCGTGGTGAGAAGAAACAGTTTATTCCGAAAGAAGTCGCTGTTTTCGTTAAAATGTTCCAAATACCAATTTACATTAAGTTGTTATATACAAATTGACAGTGAAAAATCTGTACATTTACAATAGCATAGTTTGGTTCTTCCACTTTGTCAAAAGACCCATCTTGTAAACGCACAATAACTAAAAGTTTTACGGCTTTACAATGCGTTGCATTTATTTACTCAACACTTTTCGCGATTTTTTATAGTAATATATTTATGCGGATTTCGCGATTTAAAATAATTATTCACATGTGGCTAGGGTTCAAATCCGACTAGGGGCCGACGCAAAAGCTTTTTTAAATTAAATAAATGCGAGAGAGAGAAAACAACTGTGATGAGTGAGACGGAAGACTTCGGCGTGACGTAATCAAATCCATGGAAATCAAGATGCAGTTTTCTTATAAATCCAGGTTTTGTGCAGCGTCGTGTTCGGACCGCGAGTTTATACAAATAAAAACTTCGATTCCTTCTAGAATTATTCCGCTGTTCGATGGACAATATTTTAAAAATTCCACTCATCGCTGTTCGTCACAACATGCTTTGCAAAAACCGTTGCGTTTTCCGTGCAAGTTGTGGCAGGCGTTTTACAACGGTCAAATTTATGAATCATAAAATTATATATACCGCAAATCACGTTCACAAAAATAAAATTTGAAAAGGGTTAAGGGTTTCTAAAGTAAACATAAAGAACGAGTTGTGTTCTGCGTGTAAATTGTACGAATTTTTGTAATTTTTCATCTTGCAAAACAATAAAATGTTTTTTACCGATTTATTATTTCTCTCTACTAAAATTGAATTTCTCATCGCGATATAAAAAGTTAGACCACGTGGGAAGCCGAAATCTGCAAGCCTACATGGTCGACCTTGAAAAGTAGCCGAAACACGGTAGCTGAGAGCAACGCAACCCAGCTTTTTTACCTATATGAATATGGAAGTGTAATGTCAGAACAGCTAAGTGGTACAATGTTCAAGCCTTTAAAACCAAACAAAACACAGGCACCGACCTGTTTTTAAAGGGAACTTAGAAAAATCGCGCGGAAATTTCCAGCAGGGTGGAACAACGAAAATATTGCAAATTATAAAAATAATTATTTCTAGTACATCCAGTTACAAATCTAATTTTTTTTAAATTTTATCAACCTTTAAACACAATAAGCTACACATCCCCTATTCTTATAATCTAAATTTTTGAAAAATAGTTTGTTTACAACAAGGAAGCTCGATGTCGAACCCGCACGCAAGTGTTGAACTTTTAATAGCATTCAAGCACGATGTTCGATAGCTCAGTTGGTTAAGACTTCGAACTCGTAATACTGTTATCGCTGGTTCGAATCCGGCCTAGGGTCATCGCAGAAAGCTTTTTTTAAATTAAATAAATGCGAGAAAGCCAAGATGGCCGACACCCCGGGTAGTTTAAATTCAAAAAATTAAACTTAGAAAAAAATCTGAACAAATTTGAAATTCAAATATTCGCGCGAAATTAAAATGGCCTCCGTGCATGAGAGAGAGAGAGAGCAGCTTCGATGAGGGAGACGGAAGTTTTAGCAGTTTGAAATTCAAATATTTCCGCGAAAATTCAAAATTAAAAACGACACCTGTGAGAAGTTTAAATTCAAAAACTGGGACTTAGAAAAAAAATCTGAAAAAAAAATTAAAATTCAAATATTCGCGCCAGAAATCCAAGATGGCCGCCTAAGTCCGACGCGTAAATTTAATCGGAAGCTAATGCGTAATTTAATCAGTAGCACATGTGAAAATTAATTAGATCAAACCGCGAAATTAATTAGATCAAACCGCGAAATTAATTAGATCAAACCGCGAAATTAAAACCGCGAAATCCGCGAATTAAAACCGCGAAATCCGCGAATAAATCCGCGAATTAAACCGCGAATCCGCGAATCAATTAAAAGTGGTGGGGGATAAGTGGCTCTTTTCTACTTTTACCAACGAGATGTTAGTGGATAACAGTAGTTTATTTGAAATAGGCAGTGAAGTACGCCGAAATCGTCATTAAAATACGAGAAATCGGCAGTGAAGTAATCCATTGTTTTACGACTTTTCTGTAGGTGGCGAGGCGACAGATAAACGTCAATCGACCGAACATAACCTTCAAAGGTTGGTTAAAATGTTATCATTTCACGATTTATCGATTTCAAATAAAATATAGTGTACACCTACGCACTGAAGTTCCTTTTTTCCCTCATGTGGTTTATTTGCCTTGGCCCTACAGGCCTCGGCAACTAAATCCACATTCGTGATAAAAAGTTATACTTCAGTGCCTTGGTATACAAACTACTATTGTATACCAAGACACTGAAGTTTACCGTTTTATCACTAATGTGGAATAAAAAGGAACTTGAGTGCCGAGGGGTGCATTATGTTTTTTTTAAATCGAGAAATCGAAATTACAACATTTTAACCAACTTTTGTAGATTATTTTGACGTTTACCTATCGCCCCGCCGCGCCGCCTGCAAATTGTCGTAAAACAATGGATTACTTCACTACCGATTTCTCGCATTTTGATGACGATTTCGACGTTCTTCACTGCCGATTAAAAAAAAGTACAATTTTATAGACAGGTGTTGGAAAAACATGCATTATTTATCTTATTAGAAACGATAGTAAAGGGTTTTTTAAGGTCGAACAAATAGAAAGTTCGTTTGCGATATAACAAGATGTGTTACGTATTAAAATAAGAACCACTATTTGTAACCATTTGTATTTATGTATTATTTACTATATTTACTAACTACTATTTACAATTACAACTACTATTTACATACAATCAATATACCAATAAGAATATCAGCAACAATAAATTTAATTGAAGTAGAAATAACTAACACCAATACCAAGCCGAAAAACATAAAAGCACCAGGAAAAAATGAAATTACTAATGAACTATTAAACATGGTAGCCAACTAGTACTTATAATAAAAAATCATAAACTTTTTCAAAAAATAGTAGAACTTATAAAAATACCAATCGACTGGCATAAATATATAACAGTACCAGTATCGCAAAATGAAAAAGTGGTTCTTTTCAATTGCTGTGGAATAACACTATTGAACTCTACAGATTGGTGGTGGATAATGTGAACATAGACAATCAAATGAGCTAGCATACAGTTTATGCGTTTTGTATGCGTTAGACAGAATAGAGTAATATGCTATTGACCTCTAGTATCCGCAGAATCAAGGTGTTTTATTTTCAGAAAACACTGAATCCTAGGATACTAAATTTTAAATCATATATGTCTATTTTTATCGAACGTTTACAAAGCCCATAAACTGTATTCTAACTCATTTGATTACCTATATTCACATTTTCCGCCATCAATTTGTATACAGATAACTAGCAATTTAGCCAATTCTGTGATTTCAACCCAACGTGCCTTCCGCGAGAGAAAATTAGAGGCATTAAAATTCCGACGGAAAACTCAATGGGTGGAAATTTAGAATACGTCATAGACATTGTAAGACGTAGCAAATTCTTAACATTTTGATACCTACAATACCTAATTATCGTTTCTTTTACTAAGCGGGCTCAAACTTATTTTCCTGAACAAGCGCGGTCGCTGTAGCAGAGTGTACAGGTTGGGGCAATTTCGATGTTTTCATAGGGAATCTCGATAACTATAGGAGATATGGAAAAATGGACCCCCATCTACGATGAGAAAAACTTAATGGTAAAAACCAAAATGGGCTACCGTCCTTTGTTTTCGAGTTATAAACAAAAATTTAATTTTTCGATTTTCCGTTTTGTGGCCATATCTCGCTTATTTATAAAAATAGATAAAAGTAATTTGACATTTTTCTGGCACATTTAAGATACGAATGCAGTGGGTAGTCGGTTAAAAAAAGTTTTGAAATTCGCGTTATACCATAAAATTGTATTTTTGTATATGAAACCCATAGGTGTATGTGGTATCATGAGTAATAGGATTTTTCCCCATTCCAGTGATATCTATAATATAATTTTCCTTAATGTGTGTCTGTGTGTCTGTGGCACAAAATAAAATCTCACGTTCCGCCTTCACAGATGTTTATATTTGTTTAGGTTTTGTTTTTCTTATCTTAGCGCTCGGTTCGGAGCTTGACCTTTCGCGTATCCTATTTCACGTGCGCGTAGCGCGCAATTTGCTTGTATATCATAATATTTAGATTGGTGGCGAAAAATGTCAACATACGTAATCAAATGTGCTAGAATACAGTTTATGGACTTTGTATGCGTTAGGCATACAGACCTATATGCGATTAACATCTAGTATCCACAGAATCAAAAGGTTTTGTTCTTAGAAAACACTGAATTTTAGGATACTAGATTTTAAATCATATATGTCTACTTCTGTCTAACCTCTAACGCATACAAAACCCATAAACTGTATTCTAGCTCAATGGACTGCCTATGTTCACATTATGTCTGTGGCACAAAATAAAATCTCATGTTCCGGTTTCACAGATGTTTATATTTGTTTAGGTTTTGTTTTTCTTATCTTAGCGCTCGGCTCGGAGCTTGACCTTTCGCGTATCCTATTTCACGTGCGCGCCGATTCAAGACTCGCAGCGCGTAGCGCGCGGTTTGCTTGTTCTGTATAATATAGCACAGCGTTTCTGAAAGTGTGCTCCGCGGAGCCCCAGGGCTCCGCGAATGATGCGGAAGGGCTCCGAGAGTGGCCAGTATGTGAAGTGTAAAAAATCGCTGTTTCTCGTTACCATCAAAAATTCCTTAAAAGAGGGAACATTTTATTTAAGGTAACAACAGTGGTTATGCCAACGGTCATCGCGCCACAGCAGATCGCCCGACCGTTAAATATGCGACTATTTAAAATCTTATGCGATGATATAGGGAGCCTTCATACTTCTCTACTACTTCACACAGAAGTTCGATGGTTATCTCGAGATAAAATGCTACTTCGATTGTTCGAGTTGCGAGCTGAAGTTCACGCTTTTCTTCTGGAACATCCTTTTGCTTGAAAAACAAATTAATTGATAAAAACTGGTTGTTTAGACTTGCCTATTTAATAGAAATATTTTCTAAACTTAATGAAGTTAATTTGTCACTTCAAAGAAAACAGATCACAGTGTTTACAGCAAATGATAAAATAAGATCTTTTAAAAGAAAATTACAATTTTGGCTAAGTAGGGTTGAAAGTGGGGAGTTTGACTGTTTTCCGACATTAAAAAACTTTTGTTAAGAGACGAATACAGAAGAATTACCTCAAGAAATAGTAAGTTAATGACATTGCTAATCATCTTAAAAACATAGGTAGCTCAGTAACACAGTACTTTCTTAATGAATTGGGTACCAATCTAGAAAAGTATTTATGGGTTAAAAATCCTTTTGTTATAAATGAAAAGCCCCATACTGTATGCTTTCAAGAATACCAAAAACTTATAGAACTGACTTCTCTAAAACTAAAGTTGGAGAATCAACCAGTAACAGAGTTTTGGTACAGCCTTAAACAGGAGTATCCAGAGTTGACAAAAAAAGGTATTTCCATCCTTTTATCATTTGTAAGCACATACCTTTACGAAACGAGATTTTCTTGATATATTTTCACCAAAACCAAGTACCGCTACCGCTTGGATGCCGATGCAGATATTAGGCTACATCTATCTTGAATAAAGCTAAATATTAAAGAAATTTATAAAAATATAATACAGTATTATTCGTTACATTAGTCTTGTTAAAAACACACTAAAAATAAAAATATATAATATATGTATGTTTTTTGCTTCGTTTTATTATTTTAATTTTACCCCTACTTATTTTTTTACTTTTTTTTAACTAAATACCATACCGGGCTCCGTCATATTAGATCCAACTATGTAGGGGCTCCGCCATCAAAAAAGTTTGAGAAAGGCTGATACAGCATATACTGTCCCTAATAAATTTATAACACATAAATTTTTTTATCCTCCATTTATCAGAAAGTTTTATTCTTGATACAAGTTTTAGCCCAGTCTGTAGGGACAAAAAAAAGGCCTTTGCTCAACAAAAAATGGAGTATGAATGTTTTTTATATATGTTGTTCAGGTCGGGATCCTGATGTTAAATCCAAGTTTTCGACCTTGGAGGGGCGCTGCGCGAGCCGCCATCTTGGATTGAAGGTGCTAAAAACTGGTGTTTTCCAAATAGCTCCGCAACAGTTCATCCAACGTCAAAAAAGTTGAATATAAAGTTAAAGAAGACTAAATTCTTGACATTTTTTGTCTATTAATTTTTGTTGTAAGTGTAATATGGAACGAGCTACAGCGGCTGAAAGTTGAACATTTCTCCAAAATATCGTTAAATTATATTTATGTTGGTACATTTTGTAGGAACAACTTACACTATATTGTTTGTAATATTTATATACATCAGAATAACGTTCTATAGAGAAATACAAAGTATTATCAAAAATTATTTTCATCTAGTATAGCTATGGAATAGTTCTTAATTTATGAATGTAACTATAAGTCACTTATACTCGCACATGCAGCCGTTGTTTTCGATGGATATCCGTTTGATGGTGGCAAAAAATACCAAGACTGCAAAAAGACTTCGCCGATCTAAAAAGCAAATGTCTGCGGATGTTATTTTCGATTAAACAACGCCGGTTCTAGTTTCCCAAGAACGATTTCTAGCAAACGAAAAGAATAAAGTCCGTTTGATATCGATGCTGAAAAAAAAACATTCGAACATTACTGTATTACAGTTAAGCAGGCTGAAGAAGATGTGTTGATTGTCAACACGGAGATTTCTTTGTGCTCAACATTTGATGCTGTTTTCATCATTGGAGAAAACGTCGATCTTCTAGTCCTGCTGACGGCATTAGCAACATCTACTTTCGCAAACCTGGGAGAGACAAACTTCTTGAAAGAGTGTATTCTGCAAATAGTTTTAAATATGAAAAAGCATCTGAGAACATTCTGTTTCTCCATGCGTTTAGTGGCTGCGACACAACGTCGTCCGTCTACAACCAACGAAAAACTAAATTTTGTTGGCTTGTCCAGAAAAGCACCAGACTCAATGACACTATAGGCATATTCAAACATCACGATGCCAAACCAGATGATATCACAGATGCTGAAGCACACTTACTCGTTGCTTTGTATGGCGACATGGAAAAAATATCTTGGAAGAAGACCGTTACCAACATTTTGCAAAATTGAGTGCAAGAAACACAATTAATTTTGCTTCTTTGCCACCAACGAAGGCGCTGCACGGTATCACGCATTCAGGACGTACGTATCACCAGGTCCAACAGTGGTATGGAATTGAAAAAAGCACACTCCAGTAACAATGACAGAGAATCCAGCACATGAGACTTTATTAAAATTAATTTCATGCCATTGTAAAAAAGGATGTGGCGGAGCATGTGGCTTTAGGAAAAGTGGGATGAAGTGCTCTATTCTGTGTGAATTCTGTAATGGCCAATCATGCGAAAATGCACCAGAAGTTCACATCGAGAGTGGGAACGAAGATGAGGACATTTCATCAATAGAAGTCCCGAGTCTCAGGAGGTATGACTTCGAAGATAACATTGAGGATAAATACTCTTATGGAGACGTCAACATCTATCGACCGGGGCCTTCAAAAATAAAAAAAAACTAAATGATATAATCCCGAACATGAAACATCACTAAACTGGAGCATCTGTGGATTAGGCCTACTGGGATACCACAATAAAAAAACACCATTAACTTTACCTCATGGTGGTGTGGAAATGAGTTTACTATACGTTTATCAAATTATTATAACTACGTAACGAATAACTAGAAATAATACAAGAAAAAATTTTAGAAATGAGAAATTACACTATTTTTTAGAGAAATGTTCATTTTTCCACCGCTTTAACTCCTTTCATATTAAATTTACAAAAAATAGTTATATAGGTACAAAAGATGACAAGAATCTTGTCTTCTTTAACTTTGAGTTAGAGTTTCGTGTCGAAAACTTGAATTTTTTATTAGGATCTCGACCTAGACAACATATATAAAAATCGTTTATACTCCATTTTTTGTAAGCTAAAAACCTCTACTGACTGGACTATTTCTACATTTTCTCAAACTAAAAATGCATTTGCCAAAATGTAAATATATTCTTTCGTATACGGGGGAGATTCAAAAATATGAAAATGGTTCAATAATAAAGTACCCTTATTTTTCAAAATAGAAAAAAAATTTATTTGAAGAAGTTACTTAGAATGAAAAGTAGGTGTCAAATATAAAGTCACAGTTACTTGCTCCGAAAACATTTTTTTTTCTGATTTCTCCTATTTTTTTCTTAACACCCTGTGTATTACCAAATGAAATACTTCAAAGGTAACTTATCAACGGATACGATAAACGTGTACTGTCAAATCTGAGTTTCCCCTCACTTAGCAACCAGGATATTACGTGATTCGAAATTAGTGCTAACAAATCTCATTATCATGTCGAATTTTTAAATAATTTAATAACAAAAAGGCCGAATAACGATTCAAAATCAATTATAATTTATAATAGATATGGGATAAGGGTCCCGAGTGGTGTAGCTTGAACAAGCGTCCACGTTCGATCAGCAGAGTTAAGCAACGCTGTCTCGGGTCAGAACTTGGATGGGAGTTCCACGGCTGCATCTCTCGGCGTCTCGTGGTACGGCTATCACGGAAAAAAGTTGGTCCCGGCGGTCATACAACATCATGACAGTCGTTAGTGGGGTTGGAAGTCCACATAACTGCACCGCGACGCCTATAATTGGCCTAACCGCTGTTGTCTGAGTGCGATTTAAATAAATAAGTAAATAAATAAATAAATAAATATTACCAATACTTCCAATTAACATTTTTGTGTATTTTGAAAAATGAGGGTACTTTATTCTTCCATCATTTTCATATTTTCGAACCTACCTCGTATATGAAGTAGGATATTTAAATTTTTGCAAATGCATTTTTAATTTGATAAGCTGCAGAGATTTTAATGGACAATAAAACGTTCTTATAAATGGATGTATGAATGACACTATAATATTATAAGCAACAATCAAACATGATTAATTCTGTCAACCAAACGGTGGTATTGTAACAATGCCAAAACTTTGTTTAATTACGTATATTCTAAATGGTACAAGCCTTTAACTAGAAAACGACGAAATATTAAAAATTGCGAATTGTTGCTATAAAGTAGTCAAAATGAATAAATCGATCCCATACGACATATGTCACTGAAATGGGAAAAAATTCTCTTTCTCATAATGCCACAGCCAACTACGTGTATGAGTTCCGTATAAAAAATACAACTTTATGTTATAATCCGAATTTAGAAACTTTCTTGGACAACGCACTACGCCACTGAATTATTATTAAAAATCAACAAGCAATCCAGTGAGACAAATGTCTCATTTAAAAAAACAAAAAAGACCGTTTTTCAAATAGAACGCGTATTAAAAATAAAAACTGTACCCAGACCTGGAAGGTGTCAAAGTGGTTACCTAACCGATCGACGTTGTAAGGCGCAGAGGGTCGCAGCTCCGTTTGGCTGCTGAAACATCTATATATTTAAAACGTGAAGCGTTTTCTTTCGACATCTATTTTGAGACTTCCACCGGGCCGATTTCGATAATTATTTTTTTAAATGAAAGCCGTTACCGTGTAGATGTGCACAAAAGTCCTAAATTGAAAATAAATTAGTAGATTATGCAATAAGGGAGAGAAATGCGTTATTTTGCTGAGGTGTAATTTCTGACTCGAGGGTGAAGCCCGAGTTTCAGAAATTGCACTGAAGCAAAATAGCATTCTCTCCGAGTTGCATATTAGTAGATTATGCAATGAGGGAGAGAAATGCGTTATTTTGCTGAGGTACAATTTCTGACTCGAGGGCGAAGCCCGAGTTTCAGAAATTGCACTGAAGCAAAATAGCATTCTCTCCGAGTTGCATATACTATTTTTTTCACGTTGCAGGAAGATTTAAAACGAAAACCCGTTTTTTTAAACGTCATTTATTGACATTTTAGTTACAATTATTTTAAAATTAGTAGCCTTTGCTAAATTTTAAAGTTGGTGGCACTGTAAGTCATTATGACAAGAGTTCACAATTATGTCAAATTCGAGGTTAATAGATGAGGTTTTGCGTCAGTTTATGTCAAAACTGACGCGAAACCTAACCTGTTAACCCCAAATTTACCATAGATTACCATAGATACGGTAACATTTTTTACTTTAGTCCCTAGGGGCTAAAGTAATTACTTCTGTCCCTAGAGATAAAATGAGCTACTTTAGTCCCTGAAATAAGTGACTAAAGTGCCAACTTTAGTCCCGCAAGTGCAAAAACTATTTTTTTCACGTTGCAGGAAGATTAAAAACGAAAACCCGATTTTTTAAACGTCATTTATTGACATTTTAGTTACAATTATTTTAAAATTAGTAACCTATGGTAAATTTTAAAGTTGGTGGCACTGTAAGTCATTATGACAAGAGCTCACAAATATGTCAAATTCGAGGTTAGCAGGTTAGTTTTTGCGTCAGTTTGTGTCAAAACTGACGCAAAACCTAACCTGATAACCTCGAATTTGGCATAATTGTTGTGTCAGTCATAATGAAAACTCCCTAGGGAAATTTTTGCCTTATTTAGTCTCTAGGGAGCAAATGTTCTACTTCTGTCACAATTTTGATGCTATAGAAACGGACTTCTACTCCCGGTCGTGGAAAAAGATAATTTTAAGAGTAAAACCAACATATTGAAATTTTCAAGTGGCTGCAGCCTGCCATGCAGTAGCAGTAAATCAAGTGTATTCTCGAAGTCAGCCTGCGGCGTTCTGCCCATTTTTTGCAATGGGCTACTGTAACTATTAAATATTTATTTGAAATCAACGGTCTGCTGATTCGTGAGACAAACGTCAAAATACATGTAAAATGACAGTTAACGAAAATTGGTATTGCACATACGCTGTAAGGTGGTTTTTCTGCTTATTATGATTATGTGACTGTGCTTATTTACACACTGGTTCATTGCTTTCCCTGTTGGTACAAGCATACGTATATTTTTAAAATGTATTTCGACGTTAGCCGACACCTGTTTTTCATACTCTTCCATCCTCACATTTGCTTTCGTTTAAGTTGCATTCAGTCATCGCTTTTGTAATCTATTATTTCAAAATTCTATTCGGCCTTCTCCTAGGTCTTCTTTGTGGCACCCTTCCCATTTTCTCTGTGCGCCTAGCATGTGCGATGACAATAAACAACAAGGATAAACTCTGGATAAACTGGGAATATATAATATTCGTCACAACCAGTATTTAGCTATGGTCAAGTGTATGTAGCAATGTCACGTGCGAGTAGTTTTGAACACTTAAAAATTCATATTTTACCTGATGGATGGGCCATACTTTAAATATTGTCTAGAAAGAAGTTTTGTAAATTGCAAAATATTTTTCAACGGGTCCCATTAGTGGTTTTTTACTTACTGTGGTTTTATCAGCTCGACGATGATATTTAAATGGCAGTTGCTCTCAAGACAAATACGTGTTATAATAGTGATTTTTAAAAATGCAGTATCAGTACTATAAGGACATATCTTGAATTTACATAAGGGTTCACCTGAGAGGATATTCCAAGGCCGAATAGTTTTCCAAACTTCTACTGAAACTCGGCAAGGAAAACCTATGTCAAGCCGTGACAGATATCGCCAACCTCACTAACATAATATATTCCGACATCAAGAACATAACAGCAAACCTGTGTCCTGGCTTCGTAGAAGGCGAGTATCACTCTGAAGAATGATAAGGCACTAAAAATCAACATCACACACCTCGGAGCCTTTCATTCGGAGGAAAAGATCTATCAATCGATTAACACTGTGGTGGAGGCAGATGACACAGTGCACTACCACGTTGAGTTTCTCTACACTCTCGACCCTCCCGGACTTCTTCCAAATCGCCTGCCTTTGAAAGTTAGAGCACTTATACTACTGAGAAACGCATCGTAACGTCACTGAGGTCAAAGTTGTTATAAGTTTTGGAGAAGGGGAGACAGTCTTCGTTCCTCGAATAACTCTTATTCTTTCAGACTATTCTTTTCAATTTCAAAGACTGCAATTTCCCGTAAAAATCTGCTTTGCCATTACGATCAATAAGGTACAGAGACAGTCGCTGAATCAGGCTGGAGTCGACTTGAGGGAAGACTGTTTTTATTCTCGATCAACTTTATCTAAACTGTTTAGGGGTCAGTTCTCCAAACAACCACTAAGTTATTTGGAGAACTGACCGCTAAAGTTAAAGTTAAAAAAATAGACCAAATTATTTCAAGGGATTTTTGGAATTCTCCCCCAAAGGGTGCCACGGTGTAAATAATCTCTTAGCGGTTGATACTGTGTGAATAAACCTTTAGTGCCAATATTCGCTTCGCGCCCATCGAAATTTGTTAGGTTGGCGATTATTTTTTTTGTGGTGCTCGGATTTTGCAAACTCATGGCACTTCGGCCTTCGTCTCACTTTTACAGCGAAGCTAGCAGCTTGCTCGGTTTTTTGCATTCTGTAATTCGATGGGGAGTTAGTCTGCTTTTGATTCTTTGTGTGCCCCATGCCGTTTGGCGGAGTTTTGGTGTACAAGCGAATATTTGGACATTTAAGTCCGCGCCGATTGGCGGACTTAGTTGCAAACAAGCTTCTGAAAAAAAAAATAATCGTGCACATGGCCCATATTCTTGGGGCGAGTTAATTTGGAGTTTTGTTCGCTCTCGCGGGTAGCGCAACAAAATTATATCTCTCTTGCCTGAATATGAAAAGCAATGTTTGAGTGCAAATACAATTGTATCACATAATGACAACATTTTATAATTTTCTATGGAGTTAATAGATTCGTTAAATTTCAGTGCAATATATCCACATTGCTTAACACTAAAAATAGTATCAATAGATATTTCTTTGAAAAGTTTAAATGTGTCTACTGGTTTAATAGATGAGATAAGATTAATGGTACGCAATTTATTATAACTGCTTAGATTTGGTATTAAATGGACAACCCACAAGCCAGGCAGAAGAGTATTATTACTGTGTATAGAATAGATCAACACATTATAATATTGCACTACCTTTTTGCCTTCGGAAAAGGAATTATCCTGTACTCCTATCATTTGCGATAACAATTAATAATTTACAAGAACTTACTATGGATAAAGTGGGAATATATCGTATTTGCCACAACCAGTATTTAGCCATGGTCAAGTATATGTAGCAATATCACATGTGAGTAGTTTTAAAAACTTAAACATTTAAATTTTACCTAATGGATCCTGCCACACGTTACAAAGAAGTTTTCTAACTTGCAAAATATTTTGCAACGGGTCCACTAGTTTTTATTTAATACGCGTTCTATTTGAAAAACGGTCTTTTTTGTGATTTATCGAAAACGGAAAGTGTCACGTGACTGAAATTCGGTTTCTGAGCTGACATGACCATTCCAAACATATAACTTTAATAACTTTTTTCTTTATCTCTTACGGTTTGGCTACTGAAACAGCGTCTCGGACGGACGGACAGACAAGTCTACAGCGTCCCGGACGGACGGACAGACAAGTCTATTAGATAAAGGATAATATTAATACTACTTACGGGAAACTTGAAAATTTTCCTACCTTTTACCTCGTCTTAAAAGTTTAATTTATTATTATTCATTTTTATACACATTTTTCTTACTTTCTGTGCCGCCTGTGCGATATGACCAAGTTTGGCGTTGTGACCAAAATCAAAGTTGGGCGTTATGACCAAGTTGGGCGTTGTGACTAGAATCAAAAGTGGGCGTTGTGACCAAGTTGGGCATTGTGACCAGAATCAAAGTTGGGCGATGTGACCAAGATGGGCGTTCTGACCAAAATTGAAATTGGGCGTTGTGGCCAAGTTGGGCGTTCTGACTAAAATCGAAATTGGGCGTTGTGACCAAGTTGGGAGTTGTTACCAAAATCGAAGTTGGGCGTTATGACCAAAAATGTGGTTTAAGTGGCGTCGATAGCTCTCTCCTATAACAGGCGTCGGTGGGTGTTGTGACCAATATCGTTTTTGGGCGTTATGACCAAGTTGGGCGTTGTGACCAAAAACAAAATTGGGCGTTGTGGCCAGAATCGAAGTTGGGCGTTATGGCCAAATTCTGAGTTGGGATTTGAGACCAGTGGGCGTTGTGTCCAGGCCCCCCAGTGTTTGGTAGAGCTAAAAAATTGTAGTCCTAACGATTCTGGCGATAGAAAAGTACAAAGAAAAATTTGTTGAGTACTGGTCGTGCCAAAATAGTAGAGATTTTCTTGTGCGGTATGTCGTAACGTAAAAGTAAATTCCAGGTATTATTGTGCAATGTGCAATCATTGGAAAAATTATGAATAATTTTAAAGAGTTCTTTAAGATCTTGCAGCATCCTTCTTGTTTTAAAGACGTATTAAATTATAAGTACAGTTAGACCTCAAACCATTTTTTTTGTTAACAAATGTAATAAATCCCTTCTGAATTAATTCTATTCTGTTCACATACATTTGGTAGTAAGGATTTTAAATGAAACCGCAGTATTCAATATCTGAGCGTACATATGCGAAATACAACTACTTTAAAGTATCGATATTTTTAAAGTCTCTGGTTATTCGAAATATAAGGCCTAATATTTTGTTGGTTTTACTGACAATGTGTGAAATATGTCTATCAAAAAAAATAATGTCGCTAAATGCATCGTCTAGCTCGCGTACGTTCACTAATGAATATGAATGCACAAACAGCAAAACGGCCAAATCTGCCTAAGTATCCTCGTTCTCAAGATACTCAAACAACACGAACCACCAAAGAGCATGACCATCGCGCGGGTTTTTGCTCGACTTCACAAGGTGCAAGGCACATTAAGCCAGCAACTGCTAGGTGTTCATATACAAATACTACGCGGTCTAAACCGAAATTCCATGTTAAGAATAAGATACCTTAGTCCTACTTAGAATTTTGCCGAGACTAAGGAGTTCCAACCCTAGCAAGGGATCTTTCACATGCTTCACATGGTAGTAACATGGGACCCACGGCTTTACATCACTTCCGAATGATGGCATTCTATAGAGGTTTTCATCCGCATTCTTTTATTTTATTTTTAAAACCTTACCTGGATGGCGGATCCAACTCGCGACCCTTAGATCAGTAGACAGAATGTTTATCCACTGAGCTATGGAGCCTGGCAATATAGCAGATTAGTTGTGACAGATTTGAACGGGAGAAGGCCATGTTAATAAGAGGAGATGAAATTATTTATATCCTTTAATAGTTATTTAACAAACATGAAACAAGTATGTTAATGAGAGCGATTAATAATAATCGAGAGATTTTAACGCGCGAGTGCCAGCAAGCGCTTTAATTGTAGAGATTATTAATCGCCGATTAACACACGAGTTAGTTGTTATATTATATTTTTTCCTAGATCGTATATTATTAATTTGAAGAAAATCTAATTTAATTCCATGAAAAGAATTTGACACTTAAAGTTTTGACATTAATGGTACCGGGTGACCATAAATGGTTGTGATTGTTTTTCTTAGGTTGGCACTGTTTATGTTGGTGGCACTGTAAGTCTATGTCAAATTCGACGTTAGCAGGTTAGGTTTGGTATCAGTTTTGACATAAACTGACGCAAACCTAACCTGCTAATCTCGAATTTGACATAGATTTACAGTGCCACTATAATAAACAACTTTTTAAAAATCGTTCATTAGAAAAAATCCTTCATTAATAAGTGTCATTAATAGACGATTTTCGAATATATTAGTGACACCCATAAATAAACGATCAACGGAAAAAGTATTTTATTTACAAATGATTCAAATATTTTACCAAAAAAGGAAACTTTTAGATATTGACCCATAGTTATACAAATTTAATTCGTTTCATGATTTAAAAATGGCTGTAATATCAGCACTTTTCCGTATATCAAGGAATATACCTTATTGTAAAGATTTATTAAAAAAGTGAAGTTAATGGATAAGGTAAGGAGTGGGAGCACATTTTTATATAAAGAATTGATGAATACGACCAGGCCTACTAGATTTAGTTGTTTACACATTAATCATCATTCGCTTCGCATACGATTTTAGATAGGTTATTGTTATTCTCTGAATGTAATTTTTGGCAGTGGTCTATTATGATATGTTTTTCGGACTTTTTCCACTGTCTAGGATGTAAATCACACAACGTTTCGGGAGTTTTGATCTACTCCCGTCTTCAGGTGTTCCTGGTTAGTCCTGAGAAGGACTGATATTGTTGGTTTTCTACGTAAATTTGTGCCTCCCCCGGGATTTGAACCCGGGACAGCTAATCGCTGTGATTACTAGTCTGCCACTCTAACCACTAGGCCGGTTATATATTTTAGTTGTAAACTATATATATATATATATATATATATATATATATATATATCTTACCGCTGTTTGCGCAGTAGACTATTTTCGTAATTCTCTGCGCAGTAGTGGCATCCAAATGAGCTTTAGTTCTGCGCTAGCCTGGCTAATTTGTTCTACTGCCAGCGCTATGTATGTAGCTTCTTTCAGCTTCCTACGGAATTTGTTTTCCTCTTTAGCTACAATTGATGCGTTATCCTATGGTATGTGGTGGTCTTCGTTCCAGACGTGTTCTGCGATCTTGGATTTGATGGTTTCACCCATTCTAACATTTTTGCGGTGTTCCTATAATCTCACTCGTAGGGGTCGTTGTGTTTCCCCTATGTATTGTCTTCCACACTAGCACGGTACGCTGTAGATACAGTTCTTTGAACTCTGATCTTCGTTCTGAGGCTTGGTGTGCGTCATCATGCCTCTTAGAGTTGTTGTGGACTTAAAGGCAGTTCTTATATTGAATCTGTTTCCGATTCTTCTCAGTTGGTCGGAAACTCCTCGGATGTATGGTATTACGATCGTGGTTGTTGGCTCCGTTTTCTCATCCCATGCCGGTGTTGTATTTCTGTCCATCTCTTTTAGCGTTTGGTTTAGAGTTCTTTTTGGGTAGCCATTAGCTTGTAGCATTTCTGTGATTATTTCAATTTCCCATTTGAGGTCTTCTTCCTCTGAGCATATGGTCTTGGCTCGGCTATATAGGCATCTCGCGACGCCACGTTTCACGCTATTGCGGTGGTTAGAATCGTAGTGTAGGTATCTCCCCGTATGGGTTGGTTTTCGATATACCTTTGTTCGTACCGTGTCACCAATCTTCTGGACTAGTACGTCCAGGTATGGGAGTTTGCCTTCCGATTCTATTTCCATCTGGAACTTAATTGTTCGGGCTTGATTAGTGAGATGATTCAGGAAGCCGTCCAGTGTCTCTCTTCCATGGGGCCATGTTACGAACGTATCATCTACGTATCGCAGCCATAGACTAGGCTTGTTCTCATATTGAGATATAGCTCGTTCTTCAAAGTATTCCATGTAGATGTTACTGACTACTGGAGATAGTGGAGATTCCATGGCCACCCCGAACTCTTGTTGGTAGAACTGCTCGTCTGCTTGGAAGTATGTGGTTTTAATGCAGATCGTTAACAGCGCCGTTATTGTATCTACCTGTATATCTGTGCGTTCGGCAAGTGTGTCATCCAATTCCAGCCTGTTTCTGATGATTGCTCGTGCGTCATCTGTCGGCACATTTGTGAAGAAGACCACCACATACAATGGGATAACGCATCAATTGTAGCTAAAGAGGAAAACAGATTCCGTAAGAAGCTAAAAGAAGCTACATACATAGCGCTGGCAGTAGAACCAATTAGCCAGGCTAGCGCAGAACTAAAGCTCATTTGGATGACACTACTGCGCAGAGAATTACGAAAATAGTCTACTGCGCATACAGCGGTAAGATATATATAAGTTTACAACTAAAATATATAACCGCCCTGGTGGCCTAGTGGTTAGAGTAGCAGAGTAGTAATCACAGCGATCAGCGGTCCCGGGTTCAAACCCCGGGGGAGGCACAAATTTACGTTGAAAAACGTATAATATCAGTCCTTCTCAGGACTAACTAGGAACACTTGAAGACGGGAGTAAATCAAAACTCCCGAAACGTTGTGTGATTTACACCCTAGACAGTGGAAAAAGTCCGAAAAACATATCAGGTTATTGTTAGTTCCATACTTGTAGGCGCTTTAGTCTACTTCCACCTCATCCTTATATACCGAGTTGAAATATTTAGAAAAAATGTTGGCACAGTCTGAAAGATTATCAGTACAGACATTTTCAAATAACAGAGATTTGGATAGAGAAGTGTTACATTTCTTTTCCAAGATTGTTTTGGATTATTCTTAATGTTGCTTTCGGTATAAAAGAACAGTAGATAATATTGCAAGTTTTAAAATGTCCTCTAATTTCATTTTTCCATTATGTTTTGTCAGGAATATAGATTTCAATCGTGTGATGGACGATTTCATAACTTTATTTGATTGCTGCGTTAGTACTTAAATTATTTATATAGCACGTCCAGTTCTGAATGTTTAGTAATCCATTAATTACTGTATAATGGGTATTGCGAGCCTGATATATAGGACGACTACCAATAAGAAGAGAATGATGATCGTATAATACTGATAAAAGAAATTCACTGCTGTTGGATAAAACAAGATACACATTTGAAAAAATTGAATTAAGTAAACTATCATTAGCGTTTCAAAATCTGATAAATTCGATTGAGATTCATGAGATTCATAAAATCGATTAATTCACTAATTAACTAGTGGAGAAGTGGCTATTCAAGTACTGGCCAGTGTGATTTTCGAGTATTGGTAATTCGATATCAGGTAGGTTGTTGTCCTCTAGTATTATAACTTTAGTATTAACGGCCTGAAGACTTAGGTTTTGCAGATTATGCAAATGACTTTCCTACACGGAATTATTAGCTGATGGAGGAATATAAACGTAACAAATATTAAATACAAACTTCTGACCACTGTTGAATTTAGTAGTGAATTGAGTGTATACATTCTCAGCACAGATTTGCCATTTTTGTTGTTGAAAAGGAGGCAATTACAATACCTTCACATCGGGATACCTTTGTATCATAATTACGGTCGCGACGATAAACTGTATAGTACGGGGAATCGAAAATTTCCCCACAATCGAATCTCATAGCCAAGTTTTCGTGAAACAAATCATGATATCATAATTATTAACAAAAATTTCGTGTTTGACATCTACAGCTTTCGTCCTGAAGCCCCTGACAATTTTGATAATAAATTTATATTGGTATTCATTGAAAATCAAATTAAATACAATTCAATTAAAACTTCTTGTAAATCACCAGTGGTTAACGTAAACACAAAATCACCCTTTAAGTTGATCTAAATCAGCAATGAATTTTATATGTTGCACTGGAACTATCTTAACAAAAATATTGTAGTCTTTAACCCAAACGTATTTGTAATTAAGACACACACTTGCGACGAGATTCGAAAAGTAAATTTTTGTTGGTAGGTGAAAGGTGCTGGTTAATAAAGATACGCTCTTTGGAAGTGTAGCTGATAGAATTAGCCTACAGAATGTGCTTACTATCGTATGCAGCAAGTAGTAGTAGTTTTCTTTTTGTCTATAAAAAACTTGACAATCATACTTTTAGGCTTAGTTGAAGTTTTATCGAGTTCAGCAACACGGTGACAAATTTCGATGCCCTCCACTTTAATGTTGTATTCTAAGGCAGTGCATATTTTACTGATTACATTATATAGATTGTTCTTTTAAATTCGACGTCGAAGTCGCCGCTGAAAAGTTCATTGTGAATGTACCATATCCTCTGTTTCGACCGAACGTCACTTGGCATTTGTTGTCATTTCAATTGTGTATTCCGTTAATGAAATATCTTCGTAAGTACAGTACAGCTTGTTTTAATAATTTTAACTAATACAGAATCTTTACTTACAGAATATCAGCTTCTTTAGAGAAACAGACGTATTCTACTGTAATCTCTACCTGTCAGTTATTTGTGTTTGGTAATGCAACCTCTTCAATTAAAATGATTTTGCTACAAGAATATAACATTTTTATGTTCGAATCCTATTTTCGTAACGGCCGTTGAGTTAATGCAATATGGCATTACTCAATCCATGATTGTTTGAAGAGTTTCGGCTGGAATTTGTTTATTTATTTATTTATACCAACCTTTACAGAAAAAAATATCCAATTACAAAGGTTAGATAAATACATATCTTAAATAATGTCGAGTTACGAAATCTAAATATACAAACATAAAATGGCATATTATTGAAAAAGAAAAAACACGACGTCCTGATTAAATAACAAATAATACTCTTACTGCTTAAGTGAACATAAATTTAAACCTATTCTAACAATTATTTCTGTATTTAATATATCACAATATAATAAATTAAAATAAATCAAATCAGCTTACTTCGTTGATAAGCCAGTGCAAGAAGAAGCAAATCTAAAGTTCAAACCCATATCCAACATCGACCAAACAAACCAATACACCAAACACAAAAATCTTAAATTTTCAGTAAATGTGCCGTGATAATGACACATACTGTACATACCTTGCGTTGCATTATAACACTTGTCGTTTCATTGAATTACTGCTTTCAAATTTTTCGTGTGGCTGCATTCGTTTCACGTACAGAAGGCAGCGGTTATCCTCCAAGAAAAACGGCAGAAGTAATTGAAAATGTATGACAGATTATGGAAGATACTTCTCGAACCTCTGTACACCATTCTCAGCAAGTTCAGTTGGCAGTTGGCACCTGCTACAAAATATTAAAGAAAGACATCCACATCTATCCCTTCTGTTCTCAGTCTGACAAGACACGAAGCTGATTATTCTAAGCGTATAGAATATTGTCAGTGGTTCCTAAATATGTACCATCAATGTCGACTTATTGGAGAACACTTTTTTCACGGACGGAGCCTGGTTTTATTTAGGTGGATATATTAATTCTCAAAACATGCGTTGGCGGAGTTCGGAGAAGCCGAATTTTATTGTAGAGACACCTCTTCATCTTCAAAAACTAGGAGTGTGGGTGGCTATTTCACGGAGTAGAATAGTTGGGTCATACTTTCTTAACGGTAAAAGTAAGACAAGTGTTTATTTATTGAAAAATCGACGAAGATTTTTTCAGGCACTTTGACTGCGGAAAGGTATCGGGAAGAGCTTTTACGGCCCTTTTTCGAAGAGCTTTATGACGATGAACTCAGGTTTGTTTTTCTTTTCACTGTGCACACAACACATGATATCTTAAATATGATAGGAGCATTTTTCGACAGACGGAATATTAGTCGAAACATACCAATACCTTATCCTACCAGATCTTGCGACCTCACGCCATGAGGTTTTTTTCTGTGGCCGTATTTAAAGAACTCCATTTTCCAGCAACTAATACATGACCGAAATGAGCTGCAGCACAGAATATTAGAGAAAAGTATGACATTAATAACAATTCGAATATGTTAATAAATGTCGGCAATAGGATTGTGTGAAGACTTTGAGCGTGTATGGGTGACGGCGGTGAACATTTTGATTCTTTTGTGATGAATTCTTTTTTATTGCAATACATTACAATTAAGTTATTAACATTTGATGGAAATATGTTTTAAAGTTAGGTTTAAACCATATATCTAATACTTACTATATTGCTAGCGGCTATGAGTGGGAAACTGGCCGATGAAGTGAAACACACAACCAACTCCTTTATGTATACGGTGAGCTGTGCGCAAGCGCGGCGGCGTCGGCCGCCCAATGGGGAAGTGGCCCCGCCCAATGGGGAAGTGGTCAAGTTTAAAATTCGCTTCTAAAGGCGGAGTTCGAATTCTCACGCATGCGCACGAGACGCGTTATACTATAAGTGAGACTATGTCGGCGCCGTAATGTTTTCTGAAGTTTCCAGGCCCTACCAGCAATATATGTGTATTATATATATGGTTTAAACATTTGCATTTGAATGCTTTCTTGTTTTTAAATCTGTTTATAAAAGTAGGGTTAGGTACGTTTTATGATATGTTCACCATGAATTTTTCAGCGCCGACTGCGACGTCAAATTTAAATAAACACCCAAAAGATGTTTTCGTTAGTAGATTCTGGTACACCATAAATTTCCAAATTGTTAATTCTGGTATACTGCTTCAAATGATTAAACATTTTTCCTATCTGTGGTTAGCATTCATACCTTACAGTCTGGCATTCTGGTTCTGAGTTTCCTTCAGGCAGAGCACAAAAACTACCAATAACAGTTATAAGAACGAAAAATGCAACAGTGTAAACTCCAGATAGCGTTCCTATTGGGCCACAAAAATTAAATCAGCTGTGAAACTGTTTCGGTAATTATCAGGTAGGGGCGAAACGTAAACACATCTTAAATCAATGCAGTACGAGTACGATATGATGGTTATATGATAGGGTGGAATTACCGTTAAATGATACTTAATTTAAAATTACTTTGCTAGAAAGTATTACTAGCTTCGAAGCCGCGGGCAGAGACACTAGTGAAAAACTACGGGTTCAACCGGATACGATCTGCTTTCAGTAGACATTTACTCGAATCTTTGCTCACCTTGTTTACCTTCTGTTGAAGTATCGTAGAGTTTCGTTTTCGATTAATATCGGTCATCACAAGCATAACACGGCGTTTCTCTAAACATCGGTTAATCTTGAGTCCATTCATTTACCAGGGAGCGGAACTATTCAGGTCTTAGTCGTCTCCAATGGTCATAACTGCCGCCCAGAAATCATTGTTCAAGCCAGAGGATGCTGATTGGCGGTCTACATCGGCCTACCTGTCGTCAAGAAATCCCGGTTAGAGCCAAAGCTTTAAATGCTTTGATTCTTGCTGTATACCATCAATTACGCATTATAGCTAAGTAAATGTACACTGGCAACCATAAAAAACTAGAGCATCCTGAAATCTAGTTGTGTGGATTAATCTCTCTATCAGAAATTCAAAAGACTGTGGTGACTACACGTTTAAGGAATAGGGATAAGCAATTGCAAATAAACTAGTTATTAGTTAAATAGAGCAGTGTCTTAAATTTCATGGTCTGTTCTATTATGATGAATAGGGTGTTAATTTGATCTATAGTTGACTTTCATTTTCTGAAACCATTCTTTTTCTTTTGTTGCTTCGGGTAAATTTATACAATTATTCTATTTTATATAACCTTATGAAATATTTTATTTATTACACTTGTAAGCGTATGCCTTTTCAGTTACCACAGATCTGTAAGTCTTCTTTCTTAAGTATGTTTGCTATTAACCCTTGCTGTCAATCAGCAGGAAATCTCTCTTCTTCCCATACTTTGTTTCATTACAGGCTCCAGTACTATCGCAGCTGTTAGCACATCCGCATTAAACATTTCCGTTGTCAGTTGATCAACTCCCGCTGCTTTTTCTGCCTTCGACTGTAGTAGTTCTTTGGAAATCTCTTCACTAAATGGTGGATTTTTATCGATTCCAAGTTGTACAGATTCTATCTCTTGTAGTGGGTGAAAGCCAACTCTTTTAATATGTATTTTATCTGCATATCTTTATTTATCAATATACGTTTCATACTCATTTGTGAGTAAACGAATTTGTTTTTATTTAAGTAGGTTTTTGGAGCTCACCTTATTGGTGTAGCTAATTTCTGGTTCACCTTACGACTGCGGTAAATACGGTAAGATACATTTTAATACTATTGGGCTAGCTGACAATAAGAGAGGGTAGAAGTAATTAATAAACACAACATCGTAGAAAACGCCTTGTTACAATTTGACTCCACAACGGTGGAGCTCGACCAGCAGCACAACTACATTGCTACAATTTGACAAACTGCAGAGCCCCTAAAAGACGTTTTACAATTTGATGCCCTAACGGTGAGGCAATAAACCTGGGTGTTACAATTTAACCTCTAAAGAAGGTATGCCTACGCTCCCTGTTACATTACGTTGGTTTTTTGAAATACCTCTAAAGTGTGAGGCGATATATCTTTCGGCAATATTTTTGAGAGTAGCTTCGTTTTTTCTAAATCCATTTTATGATCTTGATTTATTTTTGCATCTGGTCTCCATTGCTGATACATTCTGTGTAATGTACATTACTAATACCAAAAGAAAAATACCACATGTTTTCAAATCATTCTTAATGCTTTCTTCTTTTATAAGTTCGGTGTTTACTACTAAATAACAAACATCTAATAAAACTTTAGGTGATAAACTTTTTATGGAAATGTTATTTCTACAGAAGTTTGTTATTTGGTTTTGATGGAACAAGGTAAGAAAAGATAAAGGTTCAAACTAATTTTAATTTCCCCAACTGGGGGCGGGCTCCTATAGGAATCTTGCGTCCATCTTCAGCCAATAACGGCATTAATAGGATGGGTAGAGGGGGGAGAGGTGGAGAATGGAAAAATACTACCCCAGCATTTGCATCAGAGAAAGTACTCTGTTGACTCTGGAAAACCACCTAAACACCTGAATCAGAGCAGCTGGTCGCGGGAATCGAACACACGACCTCCCGAACTGCTAAGTAGACGTGCTAACCACTAAACTACAGAACTCGGTGAGGACGGGACATTTGTAGTTACCTTTTTGCTGTCGGCGTAATATTAACGCCACAAGTAAGCTAAACCGTGTACGTACACTCTCTTAATAGCGAATTCAGTACAGTTAACTACATATATTCTATGCACTTTAGAACTGCAAAACAAAGTTATAACTCAATTAAGGCAACTGCTGTCTTCTTAAAGCGCAAAGCACTGATTTGATGAATAATACAAATGATGGCAAGTTGAGTAAGTTGGAACGATACAATGAAATATGAAATATATACTATAAAGTTTGGAACATATACAGCAGTACTTAAGACGCTCTAATCGTTTTGGTACAATTTAAAGTAAATATTCAATGCAAATTATTAAGTTTTTTTTGTCTCTGGCTACGCAGTTCACCCTAAGCTTTGAAAAGACTCAGTTATATATTTTCTAATGAACACAACATATTTTATAATTATTGGCACATATAATTATACAAATAAATATCTCATTTCAAGATATAGCTTGAAGTTGTGACCTTACGTCCATTTTATTTAATTTAGTCAATTCTTTATCAATGAAATACAACCACAATTTGACCTTACTGAAAAAAAATATATTTTTAGAGGTTACAACTTCATGGAGACAAGATTCATTACTTAACAAAAACATCGCAAACATTTTCATGGGATTTAAGATATCATTCCAATGACGACAACGCTGCTGTTTATTTATTGGAGATTTATAGCATCCGGGGCCTATGCCGCTTGCGATAATCTACACTCGACCAGCCCAACAGAGCGTCATCCACGAAGGGGTTTATTGAAGCCAAGAGGGCTGTAAAGCTACAATGACGAGATTGACACTAAAATTGTAGTAGTCTATTCAAAGCTGGGTTTAATCAATCAATCCATTATACGCTGATTTCATTGCCCGTTATGCTCGGGGTAGTTAGGAAGCAATCGATCATGTTTTTGTGTTCCTTATCATTCTTTGGAACCACTATCTAAAAGAACAGATTAATACAAGCTTTCCTGCGCAGAGATAAAGGGCACCTAATGTTTTCTTCCCGACGCTTTCAGAAAACGGAAATGGAACGGAGTGAAGGATTTTGGGTGCGTCCTGGACGTTTTCAGATTTATTAACACGGTTATTTTTGTCAGATTCTCAGGAGTTATTCTTGCGCAGTTGTAAGGCGTTGCGTTTCCAACATACATTGAAAGATAACGCTTGATGGAATTCTGAAACTGAATGGAGGTAAACGTTATTGAGTATTTAAAAGGTTTTAAGTACTGTAATGAGTAACACGAATATGGTCGGTAACAAAGCAAAATAATTGTAGTTAATTTATAATAACATTAATATCGTCATTTTGTATACCATTCTACGTTTTTCGGCACTATCACATCTGGGAGCTACCATCAATTCATGACCAATATTATGGGAACTTAAGTCATCGGTACATATGTACCAAGTTAACCTCTTTATCAGAAAATACACAAGTTGAACAGCAGCTGACGGAAGATTATTCAAATAGCCACAACTACTTATAATATCACCAATAATTTTTGATAATGTAAGTACTTATTTCGAACAATTATTAACGATAGCAAAGGTGCTTTGCATGCTATTTTCTGCAGCGTATCTACTACTCTAAAACATGCCGAAGAAATCTAGGAATGATATAAATTTTTTCTCGTTCAGACAGTAGCCCAACTTCTTAATAAGAATAAAATACAAACGACCTTATGCACATTGCAGTTGACTAATGAGATTCTAGACAAACGCTTTTACTCTATCTAATCAGTGGAAGCCAGATGAATATAACAAAACAAAGATACGATCATACGAAGAATAAAATTATAGTCGTTTGCTACTTCGTTGTGTTAGATATATCAGAGTACGTGAAAATAGCCATGTTATTCGCGAATGTCATCAACGGATAGGGCAGTATGAGAAAAAGACAAGTGGATTCGTAAATTACATTTAAAATTGATCTTGCTCTAGATTCATCAAAACACATTTCAAAGTGGTAAATCACTCTTATATAAAACGATAAATCATAAATAACTTAGCTGGGTCATAGATTAGAAGGATGAGAGATGTTTTCCTCGGCTTGTGAGACGATGAGTAAATTAACCACACGGTGACTCAGAAACCGTCAAAGTAGAGCACAGGAAACTGCCGCGTAGCTCGAAAACGGAAACAAAACTGGCGTCTTCATAGAGCTTCGTTTAAAAAATAAACAACGATAATTCGAGAGTATCTACTGGGATTTAGTATGAATCCACCAGACTTTGAACTAAAAGTTTTTTCAAGACTGTTCTGGATGCCCGAGGGTTGCAAAACAGTGGATTGATGTACAGCACGTCATGACACTGATACTATAGTGAACGTAGCGCAGCATGGTACAGGGTATTCGTTTGAATGTATTCGACCATCGGTCGATATAAAATTCCACTAAACTCGACAGTAAGACAGTATTCGGTATTTAAAACGTATAAGACTAAGCTGAAATGTCCGACAAGGCCGTGATTTGCCTAACCAGCACGATAGGGTTTTCCGAGCGCGTATGTACATATGTACAAGGCTTAAATAGCATTTCGCACGAACGTTTGTGCTCGATTACGTTGTCTGGACCGCTTCTGACGATCTGTCTCCCCGTGAGCCAGCGCGAGAGGAAATTTGATGATGCATATAATTTTAAAATTTCGAAAGTTAGCGGAGCAAAAATTTCAAAACGGTCTTAACAATAGCTTGTAATACAACCTCCAAGCGCATGCATTATCAATTTTTATTTTTTCAATCCACTAAGTTTCTAAATCATATTAGAACAATAATCGTATGAACTTTTGGTGGCAGTTGGTCACAGGGTTGCTATGAGTGATTTAATATTGCTAAAGCATTATTGACTTGAAATTTGTGAAGGATCACGTTGAGGGTTCAGTTTATTTCAATTGTGAATGAATAATAATTATAATGTTATATACACAGTGGTAGAAATGGATTTCCCAGTGGTATAATTTGATATAATAATATGGGATTATTATAATTTGCAATAAAAGCTAATGTTAAAAATAACTTTAAATTATATTGTTCTATTGTGGATGCAATCGAGTTACAAGTCACTTAACGTGGCTTCAGTGCGTGAGTGATTGTGTATTGTGCCAATGGATTTGTTTTCTATTATAAAGAATAGAAATATTAAGTTCTACAGCTGACAGCGTGAGTGTTCAGCAAGGGAGAGCGGGTAACAAAGTCAGGTATCTTTGAAAAAGACAACAATTCAATGTGGGATATCTAACAAAGTTTGATTTGGGATAATTATAAAACACTGTGTAATTAGATTTAGTAACTATTTATATAGTGATTAATTGAATTTGTTGTCTAAATAAAGATTTAGGTATCTATAATTTGAACTTATCTTTTTGGGTACTTACTTAGATTAATAGTAAGTAATGTAGAATGTCAACGTATTTTGGATTAAGACATTAAAATTTTATCTTAAAGGTTAATTGAATTTTCTTGTGTAGATGTCCGATCATACAAGATAACTGTCAAGTTGTTGAAACGTTAAACGGAAATATTTTTGGGTACCTGAATTGAATACTAAAATTAAATAAATAATATTATACTGCTTATAATAGCTGCCTAACATAGAAAAATTCACATAAGTAGGATAATTCATATTAACACATCTATTCAGCTGCTGAAAAACGGGACTCATTGTTTTGTGAGAGTTAGTCGTCCATGTTTTTAAATTGCAATAAACCTCAAAGTATTATACATTTCTAGTGATGTATAAAGCCCTCATTAATTGAAGTTTTCTATAATAAAGGTAAGTCAGTTTGTTTTATTGATATAGAATCAATATAAATTATCATACAAATCACCAAACAAAACGCTGTATTAAAAATAAAGAGTATATTTTTAATATAACATCCAGAAAGGTGTCTAAAGAGAAAGGTGGATATTACAAATTGGCAACATCAACGTGGAGATAGAATAGAGTATATTGTAAATTGTTCTGCAAAGTTTGAGTTAAGATACAGACAATATTACTAATTGGCGACTAACTAGTGGGGCATGATAAAGGGAAAGGGTATATATCAAAAGTGATATATTTGCAATATCTCGATAAAGGGGATATTACAAGCTTTAAAGAAATTGAACCTAAATAACGTCGAACATATTTATAAAATGCTTCACAATGTGCAGAGTCGGGCAAAATGTTATTATTCAACATATAGTAAAAGTATATAAAAACAGATATTCCAATCACAGCCCTGTGTTCTGTAAACTCCTTTTCCGCAATTTTCTTCTGAATGCTTTTCCATGCATTAAAATTACATACTCTTAGTGATTGTTTTAGTGAAAGAATTGATCTGAAGGTTTAGTGTCAGAAAACTATAAACTACCGTTTGTATCAATTTTGAAATTATTGTTCATATTTCTAGATGGAAAACCACTATGACAATGTAAAGCTGTTGCCTTTAGGTTTACTACTTATTAAAAACCCGGAACACGTTTTTACAGAAACAGGTTTGACTTATTTGATTTTAGACTCTTTGTATTGATTCCTCTATATTTCCGTTCACTACACTACTTTCTACAGTCTGCATTTTTACAGCAAACATTCAATACATAATGTACTTCGTTAAAAGCTTAATGCACTTATGCGTTAATCCCTTTCAAGCAGATTGCTCAAAACCACTATGCTCGAGACCGAATATACTTTCAATCAAATGTACAGGGTGGCCCCTTAAGAATAATATTCTATCTATTTTTGCTTTAACTCAAGAACTAAATATTAGTTAGATAAAAATAATACTTTGCATAAAGCTCAGTTTTTTACCTATGCTAAAAATATATATGTTGTACTCAAAATGCCGAATTCGGTCAATGACCGAAATCGATACCCATAACGCGCTGTGGAATTTGAAATACGCTCAGAACACGTTGTGGGTAAATTTATTCGCATTGTTTTTCTCACTGAGCGAAGAGTACTATTCACACCACGTTGTAGGCAAATTAATAATATCCACTACACGATTTTACGAAATTTATCGTATTTTGTATTACAACCTCATAAAATTCACAATAGAAAACGGTGCTAGTTTGAAGTTGTTTATTTGGTAAAATATTGTAATAGCAGTCTCGCTTAAGTAAATGGGATTTTAAATATAAAATAAAATTTATAATTATTAGCAAGGGATACTACACTTTACAAAATGTATTAGTTTCAATTTCGAAACTGCCTGTCAAACTCAAGGCAAATTGAAAGAATGTAACTTTAATTACCACAAATAAATGGTTTATTGCTCATTCCTTATATCATCCATTTGCAATAAATTCGGGCATAGCTCTGGTGAGCATGAACAAAACTTAACTCAGGGTGTCAGTTCATAAAATTAAGAAAAACGTTGTATGACAAATAACTCCTTGTATGAAAAATACTCTCAATTATTAGGGCAAATCCACCATTCTCATCTGACGTTTAAATAACCTCTAAATTTATCTCAGTAAACAAGATAATCTCTCAATGCAAATTAGCGTAAAATTAAATTTTAAAACACCAAAATGGCAAGGAAGCATCAGGTAAATACGATTAATACTGTGACGTAGCAACTGCTAGGCTTGTTTTGTTTCTAGTGTGACGTCAAAACTCACGGGCGATTGTTTTTTGTTCTGCATCCGGTCAAAACTGAAAAATGCCGAGTCATCTTGCACTTTCAAATGACGCTCTCTAAATTTCTCGACGGTGGACGGACCCGAACAACTGCAACTTGATGCTATAAGTCGTAGACTGTTTTAACTTGACGCACCCCGCAAATTATGGGGCTGTAGAGAAAGATTTTGTGAAATCCTACCTTAGTCGGAGACCTCTCGGACGCTGGATACACTTCTCAATGACGCCACGGAAATTATGCACTTGGGAATGGTTTGTTGGTTGGAATTTCTACACCTCTTCTGAAGGCCCTCTCTACCCGTCGCAGACACTATTTTTGCTAGACGATGCTGCTTAGTTATGGAAATGGGCCCCCGAAGTTACTCGCACTTGGACGAATTTTTCTGCTGGCTAACGTGCTACCCTTGGGACTCTTAACACATGGCAAACTAGACCTGCAGATACCCTGCACACTGGTGAATAACGTTACACACAACTGGTATTAAAAAGATTTTTTTATTTATAATTTTAAGCAATAAAATGTGGAGCTCAATCTGCCCCCAACACGCTTGTTTTGTAATAATAACAAAAGACTGTCACGTCACTTAGCAACTAGATTATATATATATATATATATATATATATATATAGTAAAATGTTATTTCTTGACTGGGATAGGGGTTTGGAATAACTCTAATCTCAGTGCTACGCACAGGTACCAAGCTTTAATGGTTAGATTAAAATAAAACCACTTGTATGTATCGCCTGACGTTTCGTATATTTATTTTTATACTTTTTCAAAGGCTAACAACTTGTGGAAACCAAAACACATGTTGTTTTAAAGACATGTGACGGTATTCAAATTTGAACAAATTCATAAAAAGGGCAGTAGGCCACCAAGATTACAGAGCTGGGCTGCATGTGATATAACTACACTTAGTCATACATCTAGCCGGTTACACATTAAAACTTACTAGCACATTTAAAATTTGATTTAGTAATGATAAACAACATTGTACTAACAGTTTGTAGGTTTTTTCATCTTTGTTAGAACTCAACGTCTGTAAACTTTCGTGGGCCAATAATGAAACTTCCTCTTTAAATTTTTTAACATCTCTAATTAACGGCAGCAGTAATGGCTTATTCCATCGTTTTTCATTAAGATGCCATTTCTGTATTCCACCTTGTTTCAACAAATTTTTTAAAATGTTTTATATTATCTATCCAAATTCTAGAGTATTCTGCAGACTTGCATTTAAAACCAGAACTCTCTTTCAAAATTAAATGTGTTAATTCATCACATACTGTTTTTAGTGGCGTGCCTAAGTGCATCGCTAAACTTGGTGTTTTGTATGTTTTTTAGCATGATCGTATCCTACAACAATTCGTGTGGCATGTAGAACGTTGTCAAAATTTCTTGGATGTAACATATCTTTACAAGTTATGTTTTTATTATTTACTACGCCTCTGTAAGTGAGCAGAAGTCGCGACAGTTCTCGCAAAATAGCCAAATAGTTAATAAAATTATTGTAAATCAAATTTTAAATGTGCTAGTAAGTTTTAATGTGTAACCGGCTACATGTATGACTAAGTGTAGTTATATCACATGCAGCCCAGCTCTGTAATCTTGGTGGCCTACTGCCCTTTTTATGAATTTGTTCAAATTTGAATATCGTCACATGTCTTTAAAAAAACATGTGTTTTGGTTTCCACAAGTTGTTAGCCTTTGAAAAAGTATAAAAATAAATATACGAAACGTCACGCGATACATACAAGTGGTTTTATTTCAATCTAACCATTAAAGCTTGGTACCTGTGCGTAGCACTGAGATTGGAGTTATTCCAAACCCCTATCCCAGTCAAGAAATAACATTTTACTGTGTATGTAACCACACAAGCTGTGAGAGGGACTATCTTTATATATATATATATATATATACCGGGTGCTGACTTGCGCGACGCACCATAGGAATTTGCATAGTAAATTCTTTATGTTCAATTATTTGCTCCCCTAATTATTTTAGAGTTAAAGTGTACATACATTTTTTGTAGAGAAAAAAATACTGCATCCATTCATACTGTTGCTAACAATTTTTCATTTTCCGGAACCGAAGGAATGCAAAAAACAAACTAGCATTTTCACAAAAATCAGTGATGCCATGGAATTATTGAAACAAGCCAATGCCGCAAATGCGTGCGGCGCGACAATATGTGCTGCTTGTTTGTTTGTCATTGATGTTTGACGTTTATAATAATTCATTATTAATTATGTTCTGCTTAATGTCTCTAAGGTACCTAGACCTTGTTCATAACAAAAATGGTTTTACGAGTATGGTGGACGCTCGTTAAGTAAGCTCCTTGTTTATTGTAAAATATCCGCAAATTCCAAACAGTACAACCATTAATAGACTGATTCATTTTAAGTTTAAGACTACAGGCAGGTTATTAAATAATTGTAGGTGCAATAATGAGGTTCAGAACTTACACCAAAACGACAAAAACGACAATACGTGTAATCTTTTGACGACAGTGACTGGATGATCGCCCCGCACGCACTTGCGTTGGCATAGTAAATTCTTTATGTTCAATTATTTGCTCCCCTAATTATTCTAGAGCTAAAGTGTAAATGCATTTTTTGTAGAGTAAAAAATACTGCATCCATTTATACTATTGCTAACAATTTTTCATTTTCCAGAACCGAAGAAATGCAAAAAATCAAACTAGCATTTTTACAAAAATCAGTGATGCCATGGAATTATTGAAACAAGCCAATGCCAACGCAAGTACGAGCGGAGCGATCATCCAGTCACTGCCGTCAAAATATTGAACGTATTGTCGTTTTTCTCGTTTTGGTGTAAGTTCTGAACCTCATTATTGTACCTAAAATTATTTAATAGCCTGCCTGTAGTTTTAAACTTAAAATGAATTAGTCTATTAATGGTTGTACAGTTTGGAATTTGCCGATACGGATATTTTACAATAAACAAGGAGCTTACTTAACGAACGTCCACCATACTCGTAAAGTCATTTTTGTTATGGAGAAGGTGTATGTACAGTCGCGGAATTAAAAATCCGGACATTTAAAATGATTCAGTGTATATCTTACTTTACTTTACTTATCACGTTACCTGGTGAAATTAGTCAAAGTCAAAATAATTACTCGTATATGACAGCATGACTCATTGTTTAACTGTCAATTGCTAACCTAGAAACGCAAAACCTAATTTACATTACCCAAAAATTGCAAAAATCCTCTATAAGACTCGTCCGGATTTTTAATTCCGCGACTGTACCTTAGAGACATTAAGCAGAACATAATTAATAATTAATTATTATAAACGTCAAGCATCAATGACAAACAAACAAACAGCACATATTGTCGCGCCGCACGCATTTGCGTTGGCATTGGCTTGTTTGAATAATTCCATGGCATCACTGATTTTTGTGAAAATGCTAGTTTGCTTTTTGCATTCCTACGGTTCCGGAAAATGAAAAATTCTTAGCAACAGTATGAATGGATGCAGTATTTTTTTCTCTACAAAAAATGTATTTACACTTTAACTCTAAAATAATTAGGGGAGCAAATAATTGAACATAAAGAATTTACTATGCAAATTCCTATGGTGCGTCGCGCAAGTCAGCACCCGGTATATAGATATATATATTGATAAAGTATACTAAGTCACTTCCGAAATAGGTATCGCACACACGCTGTGACTTCATATATAACGCTGTCACTTGTGACAACGTTTTGCTAAGATTTTTAAGCCATTCGATTGTAGATGTCGTCCAGAGCTCAAATCCCAATTTTGTTCTGGAGGTGACTTTGACCCCCTAATCAAAATGAGTTCGTCAATTAGTTCGGCGTATAACCGTTGGCGCTGCCATCACTTCAGCGTATTTGTTAAAGTTTTTATGAATAAACTCGCACAAGTCACTTCCAAAATATGACAACGTTGTAAACGGCGTGAATAGTTGCTTTAGTCGTGAATTTCACATGGGCTGAACTGGTTGGAATCGCCCACATTGAGTCAGTTCGATTTGTCGTTTAATAATGCAGGGAATCAGGGGTCATTTGTTGGTGAAAATGGCACTAAACAAAGGTAAGTTTTTATCAATCTTTGCGCTTATAATACCAATTGCCAAAGTAAATGTGTTAAAATTATTTCACATTTTTAACTTAATGTACATTTTATGCCCGTCGGTTTCTAAACGTTTTAAAACTTTGAAGCCTATTTTTTAAATTACAGAAATGGAATTATCAAAAAACACTTCTTTAGCTACGGAAGGATTACGACGAACGAATTTTGAAAAGACTCGTGTAAGTACCTATGTACTTTGATTGGTGTTTCAACAGAAGTTAATTCAGATTATTCTGCAATAAGGGCCGGTATTTCCGTTGTGGGTTAACATAAAAAATTGCTAAGGCGCCCTTATGTTATTGGAGTATGCCGTATGCAGCATATTAATAGTCGAGAATAAATAAGACGCATATGTTCAAGGATTTTTTATATTGCATTGTGCGGATCCACTAGTGTTGACTAAGCGATACAATCGAGTCATAACATTACGATTTACGATGGGTCCGAATTGAGTTGAATAAATAGTACTGGTGTGACATACATTTGGAATAAATAGTTACATTCGCTTGTTCGCTGCATTCAAATTAATTATATTCCGCTTCTCAAAAGTGTTCTACTCTTCCCATCACTAATTCTTAAGCATTAATGTTTTCCTGTCTTTGCCTAGTAAAAGACGAAACGTTAATTCATTCGGTTTATTTTTATTGTATGTTTTGATATCAGAAACTTGTATTCCTGAGTTCAATCGGTTCTCGAAATACTTTAACAAAAAGTATCAGTTATGCAATGAAATCCTGTATGCTGCACGCTTATGACCTAACCATTCGGGGACTTCCCCGTCTTTGGAACGAAGCTACCTTAACGGACACCGTAAAGAGCCCTATTTAAGGACAGGTGGCTGTAAGGTACGGGGGCATATATTCGAGAATCGAGCTAAAAAGCAGTTTAAGAATTCGGCTATATTTTAATTATGTACGTTTTCTCAAAAGTTTTCATATTTATAATCAATGATTATAATAATAAATTATTTATTTTGTGAGCACGTATAAGTAATATATCATTACGTCTTACTATACATTTAACAAAATTATCCTAAATTGTACTATTCTGGCATCATCTTTATCGCATATTCTAAAATGGACAATTAACGCGCCTCTATTGGCCACCGGCTTGTGGTATCTACGTGAACAATAATTTAAAATCTATAATGGCTTAAGGGAGGCTTTTAAATACGCAAAACTTTCACTTGTAGTTTCTCAGTTGTTGTAATGCCCATTTGATTAATTTTTGGGTTACCTGAATTTTAATCCATGCGGTTAGGTTAATAATTAATTACACACAATTTGCTGTTGTAGAAATGGATTGATGACCAGGACTTTCTGGAATATTCTAAAACTGAACTTTTAAGTGAAAATAACGCTTGCATTTCCAAAAATGAAAACAACAAAAACAAAACTAGTTGCATTTACAATTTTGTAGATGAACCTGACAATGATAATTGAAATACTAATACTGATATTACACTCTTGGGTGGTTCTCATGCTAACGATAAAAAAGATTCTATTCATAAGTTTGTCCTTAATCCTGAAGACCGTTTCAGTGGCAGTAGTACGTATACAATGTACATATCCGAATCGAAATGTGATGATGACAGAGACAAGGATTTTGATATTGGTGATTATTTGGACAAAAATACTGAAAGTTCTTCAACATCTTGTACTAGTATACCAGAAATTTTGGAAGTTAGTGAGCCATTGGTGTTCCACGCACCACCTCCCCCCGAACACTGACTGAAGTACGTATGACTATTGAAAACGTCATTTCAAGTATTTTTTTCTTCTAATGCCTTCAATTGTAGTTAGTAGGAATTTGGTAATACATTTTTTCTGCGACAGTTAAAAAACAGTTTATTTTTCACTAATTTCCATGCATAAAGTTTGGTATTGTGGTCGGAGTAAAAAAAGTAACTTCTTCGTGCGTGCCATAATGACGTTTATTAAAAATTTAGAAAACCATTCTACTTTCACAATTTTTTTATTAATTGCAGTCTGGTCGTAGAAAAGATAGTGTATGAAACATACCCCGAAGTGTCTTTTTGAACCGCCTTTCTTTAGGGAGCTCAACTACGTCTCGTTCCTTAAACTCACTCGGTTCAAATAGCACCATTTACAAACTTGCATAGATTACTATTATCTTACTATTTTAATACAGCAAAAGAAACGCAATGAAAAACAAATTAGATGTAAATTTTGTCAAGACGAGATTAATAATAAAAGCTTTATGAGACATATACAAAGACATCATAAAGATGAAATGGAAGTAAAAAACATATTGGATTACCCCTTAAAAAGTAAAGAGAGAAGATATGCTGTCGCATTATTACGAAACGACACCAACTTTGACTTATACATAAACCAAGTAATAAGACCAAAACGCCAAGAAATTATGAATTTGTAAAATTCAAAATATTACCCGTGTCCCTACTGTAAGGGAATATATAAAAAGAAATATTTAAAACGTCACGTTAAAGGATGTTCCTTCAACAATATCAAACAGAAAAACCCTCTGCCATTGTCGCAAACTTTAACTGCATGTGCTATGGACCCTACAAATGTGATTTCAAAGTTACATGTTAAAGAACAAGTAAGTACCACGACATAAAACACCATTTGATGTCTTTAATGTTATAACTAGCCAACTCACAATTTTGAGTAGTAGAAGTAGTAGTATTGGGTAACTATTTCATTTTTGTAATTAATTTACAAATAATATAAAACAGATTTTGAATTCAGCAAATTTACAGAAATTTTTAGGTATAGTCTATGAAATTTTCAAATGTAATTAATTATACTTCATTCGGAAGTTGGTATGCCTAGTTATAAAATTAAGGATGTGACATAAAATAATAATTATTAATGTGCATATGCAGGTATTTGATCTCATGAAACCCGATGATGTTGCCCTTGAAGCCAAAAAAGATCTGCTAATTGCCAATTTCGGCGAGTCATATTTAAAAAGACATCGAAAAGAACGAATGGCTTACTCTTGTAGTAACAAGATGCGAGAACTGTCGCGACTTCTGCTCAGTTACAGAGGCGTAGTAAATAATAAAAACATAACTTGTAAAGATATGTTACATCCAAGAAATTTTGACAACGTTCTACATGCCACACGAATTGTTGTAGGATACGATCATGCTAAAAAACATACAAAACACCAAGTTTAGCGATGCACTTAGGCACGCTACTAAAAACAGTATGTGATGAATTAACACATTTACTTTTGAAAGAGAGTTCTGGTTTTAAATGCAAGTCTGCAGAAGACTCTAGAATTTGGATAGATAATATAAAACATTTTAAAAAATTTGTTGAAACAAGGTGGAATACAGAAATGGCATCTTAATGAAAAACGATGGAATAAGCCATTACTGCTGCCGTTAATTAGAGATGTTAAAAAATTTAAAGAGGAAGTTTCATTATTGGCCCACGAAAGTTTACAGACGTTGAGTTCTAACAAAGATGAAAAAACCTACAAACTGTTAGTACAATGTTGTTTATCATTACTAATTATATTCAACAGGCGTAGGATTGGAGATGTACAATATATGAAAATTACAAATTATAAATCTGATAAAAAAACCAACTACAGTGATTTTGACCAAGTACTAACGGAAGCAGAGAAAATCTTAACAACAAAGTACAAGAGGGTTATAAATAGTGGAAAGGGATCCAAGGCTGTTGTTCTCTTAATACCAGAAACTTTAGAAAAAATGATTGATACTTTACTGGAACATCGGCTAGAATACATCGACAAAGACAATGAATATGTTTTTGCGATGCCTGGTAGTCGAATTAAATGGGGGAAAGGTGATGTTGCCATACGTACTTTGTGCAAGTGAATAAAATTAGAATCTCCAGAAGCATTTTCAAGTAATACACTACGTAAACAAATTGCAACGGTTATGCAAATTCTTAACTTAAAACGAAATCAAACAATTTTCAAATTTTATACCCAAAAAACCCATGAAGAATTTTACGAGTAAGTAAAAACCACAGACACAAAGAAACTTATCCCCAGTAAATGTTTTTTTTTAAATTTACAGGATGAGTTTTTTTAATCATCTGATATTTTTATTTTATTAAAGATACCTACTTTAAAATGTAAACGTTCTAACTTCGTTTTTTAGATTACCAGTAGATGTTTACCAGACTGCTAAAATTTCTAAATTGCTGCTTATGATAGAAAAAGGATCTTTACCTGTACAATATAAAGGAAAATCCCTAGCAGATATTGATTTGGACCCAAATGTCGAATTTGCTGAGGAAGATATAAATAGTAGTATATGTCAACTTTGCACTAAACTAAGTTATCTACTTTTTTACATAAACTCTTTTTCTTTAACATTTACTAATACTTGTGTAACTTAATTTTGGTTTTATTTGTAGGAAAAAACAATACTACATCTGATATTCAGATTGAACTGTGTATACATCAGGAAATCGAAGTTAGAATTGAGGATTGTCTTAAAACAAAAAGATTTCAGAATGTAGAGTATACAACGAGTGCAAACAAAGATCTAAATGAAGAAGTGTTTTGCAATGAAGTAGAATTGTCGCACGATATAGAAATGCACGACAATAGTAAAATTATTATATACAAAAATTAATTTAAAGTACATGGTTTCATTTCAGATGGTGATAATACTGATAAAAATTATGAAATTTCCAATAATGACCAAGATGAACGTTATAAGCGTCCCCCCAAATCTTGACAGCAAAGAGTTTGTACGTCATATAAGTAGATTCTAAAAACAAAATTTTAATATTGTATTTTTAGCATGGTCCAATAAAGAATTACATGTTTTGAAAAAGGAATTCTCTACATACGTACGAAAAGAACGTTATCCCCCTTCTACGGAAATAAAAGAATTTCTCAAAAAGTATAAAATAAATAGATCTATCACAGTAGTAAAGTCTAAAATTCAACATTTAATTAAAAAACAAATTCAAAATTAATTATTTTTATTTTCTATTGTATTTACGAAATGTATTTTAATTTAATTTTCTGTTGTATTTACTAAATGTATTTTATTTGAATTTTCTATTGTATTTAGAAAATGCATTCTATTTTAATTTTCTATTGTATTTACTAAATGTATTTTATTTTAATTTTTTATTGTATTTACGAAATGTATTTTATTTTGATTTTCTATTGTACTTATTTACTAACTGTATTTTATTTTATATGTTTTTATTTTGTAATTACTGATTTAATACAAATGTTTTCTTAAATTTACTTTATTTTCAACGTCATTTTTCCTCTGTGATGTTGGAAACAAAACAGATTTCTAGGTTTATAGATTAATTAACTCTTCATACAATTAATTTCATCAAAGCTACGGGTAACAAGAGTCTGTTCAGTCAGTCTGTCAGTTGGGCGATCTATATTCTGATTAGAGCTCGTGGGATGTATCTCAAAGGTCTCAAACATTGAACATAAATTATCAAATCAATAGAGTGTAAACTACCTACCGAGGACAAAAATGGTTAAGCATAAAATATGAAAAATATATAAAAATAATCAAACCTAGCGTATTATGTGTATAATAATAATAATAATAATAATAATAATACCACATTTATTTACAGAATATAGATACATACGATACAAAAAAAATATTTAGATATAAATTTGTAAATAGGACATAGTTCAGTTAGCAAGTAAAAAAGAACAAGCTAACTGGTCTACCACTATGCCCATCCAGGAAACGATGTCTATATGCACGGACAAGTGTAAAAGTGTACAAAATAAATAATTAGAAATTAAATGATTAAATATAGGTAAACAAAATATATTGCAAGGGAAAGGAGAGCACCTCATTGGCTTAGAGCGAGTTTACTTTTAAAATGACGTTTAAATTTGGCTAGTGGAGCGTCTATCAAATTATTAGGAATTATGTGATTATAGTAATAAACAATATTGTAAGAAAATGACCTCTTGAAGAAAGACGTTTTGTGGTAAGGAATAGTCAAATCATGCTTCGATCGAATATTAATATGATGTTGTTCGTTTCTATAGGATAGTTTATCAAATAGGTAAGGAGGTACTTTGTTGTTAATAATTTTGAAATAAAAGATCGCCGTATGGAATATGCGCCTATTGGACATGTTAAGCCATTTTGCTTCATTTATTTTTTGCGAAACGTGATGCTGCTTACGCAAACCAAAGATGAATCGCAGACAAGAATTTTGTGTTCGTTGGATACGCAAACGTGTAAGAGCTGTGATACATGAGTCATACAGGGAATCGCAGAAATTAAAATGAGATAAGACTAATGTATCACACAATAAAATTTTCATGTCCCTTGTTAGGCAGTACCTATTTGCGTATAGCAGTTTTAGATTATAATACGCTTTTTGAATGCAACGAGATACATGGTAATCAAAGCGGAGATCATTATCAACATAGACTCCTAGATTTTTGCAAACAACTTTATATGGTAAAATATCATCGCCCACCTTTATTTGGAACAGAGATGCATTCATATCTCTATCCTTCTTCTTACCAAATAGCATGACAGAAGATTTGGAAGAATTTATTAGCAACGAGTGTTTCTTGCCGAATTCGACAAGGTTTAACAAATCCTCATTCACTAACGACACCGCCTCCTCTAATAAATGCGGAAAAAAGAGTAATATAGTTGTGCATCGTCCGCATACATGTGAAATTTACAGTGCTTTAAGCAAGAGCCTATGTTGTTAGTGTATAGAGAAAACAAAAGAGGTCCCAATATCGAACCTTGTGGAACCCCCGATAAAACCACTCTGGGGTCAGATATTTGCTATGTATTTCTCGAATCATATTATTATAAAAAACAGGTTCATAAAAAGACTTGTTGATGTAGGAATTTAATGAGAATTATAATTACCTATTACACACACAGTGTATCTACATCAAATGATTAATATCAGTATTATACAAACCAAATGTAGACATTGGTTGAAAGGTTAGTGGAGTAATATATTTTGTTAGTAATATTAGCACAGTAGGCGAAAAATATTTTTTCACTAACATTTCATACACTTTGGTTGTCATATTGGCAATTGTCATGGATTTGAAATCGGTATCCAATCAAATTTGTTATGCTAACATAAGCCAAACTAAATCTATTTTTTTGTTATTGAAATTATTAAATTACACCTAAATATTCAACATTAAGTACCTGATCTGTTAAATTAATGTTACATCATAGCTCTTCTCGATAATATTACGCCACAGAAAATAGTACATTATACACCAAGGGAGAGAAATGCATGACTATTTCCGAGGTGCAATTGTAGCGAGAGGGCGAAGCCCGAGCGTTAAAAAGCACCGAGGGAATAATAGCATCCTCTCCTGAGGATTATATACTTTTTTGTCACGCCCCAAGTAAGATTAAGAGTGAAAAAATAGTTTAACCTGATTTATTGATATTTTAATTTTGACAGATTTATACATTTTAGTAGTCTCTGAAAATATAATAATCGTTTTTACTCCCTAGGGAAATAATAAAGTTATTATTTACCTAAGGCATAACACATTATTTCTGTCATGATTTTTTTAACCTGGAAACTGATTTCTGATCCCGGACGTGCAAAAAATTGTATTTTAAAAATATACGTTACGTTACAGATTGGCGTTTCCTATTTAACGGCACATATTAATTAATGCGTTTCACATTCACGTGTTGAAAAGTGCCTTCTTTTAAAATAGAATATATTTGCTTGATAGTAATCCACATTTCTTGTCAGAAGACACGGCTACGATTATTTCATTCTAAGCGTTATAATATGAAAAACTGACAACACTGGCGGATGTGACTTCGTGCGATTCATGTCTTATATATGGTTCCGTATGTTAATCACCTGCGGAAGTGACTTTCTATCTCACATATGAACATTATATATGAAAATTTTATTTCCAAAAATTGTTTCCCCTCTTTTGATGGATTTATAGCGGAAGTTCCCCTCAGCACAAATATGGGTTTATTTTGTATATAATATTAGTAGAAAAGGTGGAGGTCAGTCCGCCACATCTGTGCTCCGGACAACTTAACAGGTATCACTATATATATATATATATATATATATATATATATATATAAAAGAAATTAGGATTGATACCATGTTTGACCTTATGGACTACAGTTTTGATGTCAAGTATTTGCCTAACTACTAAAATTGTCTTTTTCTTGGAATAAATGTCACCACACTTTGCTCTGCTTTTCATTTTCACTTTGGTTTATAATGCACTGATATACTAGAGTTCTTTTAGCATCTCACTTATTGTCTTTCAATCGGTTGCCTTCCATTTTACCATTGCTCTTTGCAATAATTATTTTGCTCGCACTATTTCGTTTTCCTTTCAGCTAATTTACCCTATACTGGCTTATACACTTTTAATACACAACGCTCGTATTCTTTATGTGCTTAAAAAATCATTCTGTATCATTTTATTCACATTATGTCTGACATTAGTAAGCTCAAATCCGTCAGTTACAAATTAAATTGCATTGGCCCTTCCGAACATTTATCATATCTGAAACTCAAAACGTAACCCTTCTGAAACCTGCTGTATTTCATGCTAATTTTTATCCCTCAAATTATTAGTTACTGCTGCTCACATCAAGTGCACTTATTAATTTAAAGTACTAATAATCTTGCAATAAATAAAGTATTCAATTCTGTCTGTGCTCATTTTGACCTTACTCATTCAGTTAATTAGGCAGTCAGAATTGCTGCGGGCAGTAAACCATTACAATCCATATGATTACATAATGTTGTAACTATGTACTATTTATATTATTATAATATCTTGAGTCATGTTAACGTATTTTTTCTTCAATTCACGTTCTATGCCTAAAATGATATATAAATTTTATTTAAGATTCGGTTAGCAGCAATAGCAGCAATAAGTGGCAAGCCTTACCTTTTCCCTTTTGTGGCCAGTAATTATGAGAACAACTGCTCACGGTAAACAACATTAATATTTTAAATTTTATATCTTTTGGGTATTAATTTTCCACTGGTCCAATATTCAGCAAATCGTATCTCTTAATCTTCGGCATTGTTTAAATGAAAGTGAGTTTCGTAATCTTTATGCTTCTTTAACTTCGCTTATTAATAACACATAGTCACTTTCCAAAAGAAGTGTAGACCTATTATTCGATTCTAAGTAAAGTTTACTTGAACCAGCTTCAAAAATTTTTTGAATATATTTTATATTTACACCCACTTTAATTCTGCAAAGCACACCGAATAAAATAGGTTAGGATGCTTTCCTTTATGGCTCCTTTGCATTCCTTATAACGCGGTGAACTTAATATATGTTCGACTTTTGTCTTCAAATCATGTTGTGGATTTTGTAAATTTGCCCAAAACACGGTGTGAGTAGTACGCTTCACTCAGTGTTCGAAACAATGCGAATAAATGTACCCACCAAGCGATCTGAGTATATTGCAAAGTCCACACCGCGTTGTGGGTATACATTTCGGTCATTGCCCAAATTCGCCAATTGAGTGCAACATATACATATACAGTGTGTCTACTTAAGTTGGAGCCATATGGAAAACTTTGTTATAAGTTTTACGAAAAAAAGTAATTCTTTATAAAAATCTCTGCTTTCGAAAACAATAATATTCAGCTATACACTTTTGACATCGAATGTACAGGGTGTCCACAAATTGAAAAAGTTAGATAGGAATTTTTTTACCACTTCAATTTTAAATTAAATTTTGCAAATCATACTTGTAAAACACTTTATCTTTTATCTTAATTAAACAGTCACCATACTTCAAATATTTATTGCTGATTCGTAACCTTTTACCGACGCATGCTAATGAATAATATATAACAAGATAATTAATACTGAACATTTTGTTTATTTACATGCATTGCTAAACTGTTACAGATAAGCGATTAAACATTTGAAGTATGATGACTGTTTAATTAAGATAAAATATAACTTGTGTTACAGGTAGGATTTGCAAAATTTAATTTAAAATTGAAGTGGTCAAAAAATTCTTATAGAACTTTTTCAATTTGTGGACACCCTGTACATTCGATGTCAAATGTGAACAGCTGAATATTATTGTTTTCGAAAGCAGAGATTTTTATAAAGAATTACTTCTTTTCGTAAAACTTATAATAACAAAGTTTTCGATATGGCGCTGACTTAAGTAGACACACTGTATATTTTGGACCCAAGAAATATCTTAAAATAACAAAAACGTTCAGCGATCTATTCGGTAACTTCAGAACTACTGGCCAGAGCAAAGTAATATTTTGTATATGGCTTAGAGCTTTAGACTTTTTTTGTAATCACTCTTAGCTTTTCAAAGGTTGAAACAAAATGTAATTTTTAATTGTTTTACAATGCGTGACAAAGGCGATAAAAGAAATACAAAGATTTGTAGTACATTATTATACGAAATAACATCCCTTTCCTTTGATATTTAAAAAAAAATTATTTCCGAAACTTTAAATAGCGAGGGAAGTTTTTTTATGACGTACGTTTTAACATAATCTGTACCCTTTACCTACTGTCGCTCATGGTGTCAACCGTAATAAATGAAACCATTTGTCTGCAGGTACGTTTTGCATTCGTTCTTATTAAAATATTGATACTATTTGTAAAGTTTTCTAGAATAACGGTTTCAATTATCTCTTCACAAAGCGTTGTTATAGAACAAGTTTCAGGCAATTGTGAAAACATGAAATCAGAATTTATATTATTGCAGTTTTGTTCATTAAAAGCAGTCTAATTTTGAAAGAACCGTTTGATGCTTGTTCACAGGAAAGTATATATGATACCTCGTCAACAATTATTTCTTCTAGTGAAAACATTAAAACAATAAGTTACATTACTCCAGTTTTCTTCGGCAAAAAGAGTTATGAGCATGGTAATGGGTACATCACAATAGAGCACATCATTGCAAGAACTTTTCGCTGAATGTGCAGAGGAACATACCACTTCAGCTAGCGTTTCTTCTTTTAAAAACATTAAACAGAGAGGCACATTATTGCAGCTTTGCACACAAACAGTTATTTGCATGGTGTGGCGATCATAGAAACGATATTTTCTCTTCGTAGAATCCGTAGTTCACTGACCACCTTGCAAAAGACTTGCAGCCAGCGGCAAAATTCCTAACTAATGTTTAACTGTAACGCTATCCTAATGGTTCGGAGGCCCTGCGGGACTGCAATTTCGCAAAGGGAGATTCTCCCCTTTGACTATAAATTACATGGTAAGAATCATATCAGAATATGGCTGATAGTTGCAAGAGTTTTTGGTTAATGTTTAGAAAAACATACATCTGAACCCTTGTTAGCTACTATTTCTTCTTGTAAAAACATCAAATAACGAGCTACATTATCTGTTTTCTTTAGCAAAAACAGTTGCATTTTGCATGGTAGTAGGCATATCAGAATAGAACACATCATTACAAGAACTATTTGCTGAACGTTCATGGTAACATACATCTGGTACTTTGTCAACCATTATTTATTTTCCCAAAGACATAAAATGATAAGTTTGAGGCGGCTGTAGTAACTATTGAAGAGCCTTAGTTGACCTCTGAAGACGTTTCTATGATTTGTGAGTGTTGAATGTAGTTCCATTGGATTATATCACGTTTACTTTCATTGCAAAGCAAAATGCAGTCGCGATTTCAAGAAGTATAGTCTTTCAGTACATGAAGAAAAGCTTAGGTTCATTCAGCTCACTGATTCTTCTCTTACATGTCTCTACGCACTTTCAGCTTAAGACTTCGCTCTTTTCATCTACAGTTAGACGAGTGCACCTTTCAAGTCTGTCAAAGGCGGTAGACTTACACCTGTAACAAACTATTCATTCTCAACTTCCTTTATACAGTCTTAACATTGTTTATCGTTGTAAAGACCCTGCTTTCTTCTGAAAAAGGCATTTCTGCTAGCTACTGCACTTGGAACGGCCAATTAACAGCAATATTACGAGATAGTAGTATTTCTACCAATATAACCAAAATTCTTCGTACCCAATTAACTTTCATAGATTTAAGAGTGACCCTTTTGGAGCTCTAGCGGGGACGTTATATCTCCCACATTAATAGAGCTAGGGTCAATTGCAGTAGTAAGCAAGTAAGCCGAGCAAATACCATATTACTCAAAAATAATTGGCAGTAATTATGCAATATGTTGGATTTTCGGAAAATCTCTATTAATCGGTAAATTCTATTGTAGTACATTCGTATAAAAAATAATAGTTTTGCTACTATCTATGTCTATTTGAATGTTTTTACTTCTATTTATTCTATTCATTGCACGAACTTGTTGATCACATAATTTTGAAACAAGAAAACAATTTTTGGAAGCGACCGTAAAACCTTTCCGCAAGCATTTAATTGTGTCTGGAAACCACCTGAAAGATAAATTTCGCTCTGAAGAATTTATGTGTACCCTTTACCTCCTCTAAATTTGTCTCTTCGAAATTATACCTCCCAGTAACGCAATAAACAACCCGGAGCCGCATTTAAGATTTGTTTGGGGTATTTTCCAGTTATCTCGGCGATGCAAGGAGTTCGAACATAAACGTCAAAGAAATGCTTGCTTGGCTGCGCAAGTCATTAATGATTTATATACGGTTCAGGATATTGTGATATCAAGTCGCAGTTCCCGATGCCCTTGTACTCGTTCGGAGCAGCCTCTGCTTTTTGCCCTTATTTTGGCTTGTAAATTCTGCATTACCTATACATATTTGAAAAATGTCGATCTCCCATATTCGAATAACAACCGACATGTTGCTTTCGAGAGGAGCCGAAAAACGTTTGCGACCGAAAGATGTCCTTATCTCCTATTATTAATTATTATTAGGTATTTTATTACAGTATCAAATTTAAATCATAAGGAAATGTTTCCGTTACCTGAACAATAATGAATTTAATATTTTAACTTATATAAATCAAGAATTTCAATTAAATCCTATCAGACTATTTCCCAAGAAACCCCTTTCTAATTTAATAAGTTTAATGTATTAATTTCGTTGTTCCGTTGATAGCGACAATAGATTATTTCTGGAAATATTTGCTCATTAATGGTTTTAATTAATCAGTGTGGCGAAATGTCCAATAAAAAATGAGCAGTATTAAGACGCCACAGAGAAACTTTTAAGCATGTCCTCAGCTCGTGTTTTCAAGTTAACGAAGCCCTAATCAGCGTCCCCAACGCCCTGTTTAACATAAAAAATCCGAGGAGAGCCTGGATTTTTTAATAAAAGGAAACTTTTTGTTTGTAATTTTATAAAAGATGTAACAATTCCGAGTGGAAGAAGAACTCGGAATAGAAAACTTTTTATTCGTGCTCGTCGTTCGTAGGAAGTTTTAATTTTGGAATTTGAATTTTAATTTTAAAATAATCAGATCTGTCCAGTTAACCAGAGTTCTAATCAGCCCTGTTTCTTTCGGCAAAAGCTTAAGCTGGATAATTAAAAACGTCAAAGTTCATAGCTCACAAGGCTGCCTGATTTTAACGGAAACCACTCCACTTCATACATGCAAATGAACTGAAATATGTTTCCAAAGGAGTGCCATTTCCATTTAAAATAAGTTCGTGCTCGCCATCAATTTGGCGTAGAAAAGCTCCGGGTTCGCGAGGATAACTGTTTATGCGCTTCGACTACGCATTATGCTTGAATATGGCCAATAACTGAAACTGCACGAAAATTGCCGAAGCTCAAAAGATACATATCTGTCGCCATTCAGCTATTGCAACGAAACTGTAAAATTTTATAACCGAGAATTCTAAATTCAATTTTTGTTTACCGAATAACCGGCATGCATTTAATAGAATGAAATACTAGAATAAATTTCCCCCTCTTAAGTGTGTTATTTTCGATATTAAACTGTCGATACGTTACTCACCTTTTTATTGATACAAGGATAGATTTAACACGGATTTTAAGCAAATGCATGCTCTAACATATTGATACGCTGATTAAGTGCTGTTGCATTTATTTACGTAGATTATAATTTTAATTTGCATGTTTTAGCAAACCCGTGAACATGAATACATTGAGCGCATGTTGTAGCATAATTTTTCTTCGTTAACTAAGTTTATTATATTATTTTGTTTGTGGTTACAGGTGAAAAACTGTTTACTGCTTGTAACAGACTTAAGGATACACGCTGCTAATAGCAGTGGGTGAGAAGGTTCTTAATCTTAAAATGCAGGTGCTTGCTTGTAAAAGTAAAATCAGTCGGTGCTCTTTGTTTGGAGTGGGCATACCTTATTCTTCAGGTTCTTGAAATTCTGAGTTACTGAAAACTGCATTTGGCTTAACAAGAAATCAAACAGAATGTAATATTATATTGCTATATTAAATACACAATGGTGCAGGAAGTCTTAGGTAGCCAGCTGCGTGGGGACCTTGGTGGGCTAGTGGTGTCTGTGCAACAGTCGAGGCCACAGCAAAATACGAAGCATGCGGATGAAAACTCGACTCTGAAGTGCCCACTAAGGTAAAACAAAAGCGGTGCCAGGGGGCTACGGTAGAGATAAACTATCTAAAACCCGTTCACGTCATGTCACTTACACCCTAAAGAGACTAAGTTCTGAATGACAAGCAGCAAGCTTGCTAATGTTCCAGAAAGCGATTAGCACACCCAGACAGGAATGTGCTGAAAATATTAAATTGTTACGCTGGCAACGTCCAAAATTCTATCAGATATGCAGTAATAATAGTATCAAGTTGAAGGCAGGGAGTCTAGCTCGAAATGATGGCTGCCGCCGAAAAAAACGTAATTAGTGGGCGTCGATCCAAGTACGAGGAAAGGTTGAGGAGTTCGCGATCAGAAAGCAAGGAATATCATAGACGGCGTAACAAAAGGCCGAAATTTATTCAACACGGCTAACATATCGCGCTACGAAAGAAAATTAAGAGTCGAATGAGGGCAATTGTGCAACCAACAACTGGTTTCTTTCTGATGGTGTGGAAAACGTGCCTGTTCGTCGAGACTTTTAATGCAAATCTATCCAGACCCAGTGGCGGCATCATCCATTGTGAGAAGATGAAATAACCGCAACAATATTAGTTCCTCATTATTCTTCTGTAAGAACTCTATTTTACTATATCTTCGGGGTCTGGTATTTAATTATTTCGAACTCTGTCCAATAAAGCTTTGTCGGGTTTCAGAACGTTCTGCGATGTTTTCCGGTACCAATTTTCTCCTTCATAAAGGATTCTTTCAGACACTGGCTTGGCAATGTCTTCCTTCCAGGGATTTCTTGGTTATCCACCTCTTCGTCTTTCATGTAATGATCAATTCGTAACTTCTTTCATAATGCGTTCTTCTCACATCGCTTCTTTATATGGTCTTACCAAGTTCGCTGTTTGTTTTTTGCTTTTTCCACTATTTTTATTTCTACGTTCATAGTTTCTCTGCGAGCTAATCCAGCCGATCGTTGCTAAGAATCGCATTCAGTAAATAATATTTTTTTTTCCTTTTGCTGATGTGCCACACATAGTATTGCTTATATTCTTATTCCATAAGATTAAGTTTAGGGGTTCCATTGCTTTTTTCTTTTTGTTATTTTACTTCATATTCTACTATTATTACTCCTTACGCGCTTCTTTTCCTTCAATATATAGATAATTGGTTTTCCCTATGTTTATCTTCAAGCCACATTTACCTTTTTCTCTTTTAAATTATGATACACATATTCAAGGTCTCTGTTTTGAGTTATGTTATCACCTGGTCGTCTGCGAAATGCAAACTGTATACCTATTGCTTGTAATTTTTTCTCTATCGCTTTGAAGTCTCACCCACAGATTGCTGAAGACAAGCAAAACCCTTGTCATAAATGGTATGATATTATCGTGGTATATCTTTGTAACTGTGGTTTTCTTCTAACGTTTTCCACGCTTTCATTGTCTTGGAAATCGACAATTACAATAAGAGGACTGCCCTTTGCTGCAGTAATTCTTTTTTCCATTATTTGAGTAGAGCAGAAGATATTGACACAAAAACGGTCAGCTCTAAATTCGTTTTCCTGTTCTAGATCGTTTTCTAGCATAACTTTTAATATTTTTCCATACCACCGACCGATCGTAGTTTTACATGTTTCGGGAAGCTCTTCTTTTGAGACATTTAGTTATTCCATTGAGCTAGATAGTCATCTGCCGGCTATATTATTCGTTTAGTACGGAGAGCTAGCTGTTGTATAACATTCCGCCCTTCTGCTAATAAGGGTTTATGAATTAATAAATCACCTTCGGGTAGCTTTCTCAGTCGGAGTTAATTTGGTTCAGACAGATATACACTTTGAGATCAACAAACAAACACCAGGATAATTTTTGACAGTTTAATTATAGTGTAATGTATTTACAAACATAAGCATTATTCATTAGAACAAATTACAAGGTATTTTACGATAAATTGAGCAATTATATCGGACGTCCTGTTGCAAACACCCACCGTTCCGGCAACCCGTCTTGCATCCGTGCGCTGATGGACCGGCAGTTCGAGCCTTGGAAAAATCGACGAGATGCCACTGGTCGGGAAGTCGATTCGCCAAAATTGGTTCCCGGCGGTGCCGACTTTCAAGCTCGAATCTCAGGTTTAATGTCGAAAACACGTGTAACTGCAAATATAGGTTAATTCGGCTATGTCAGGATGTATGACTTACTACACCGGGATATTGCTGCAAGTCCCAGTGACTCCGGGGTTGTGTTTGTGCGTGATGCGATGGAATGAGAAGCCAACGGTAATTTCCACCTGGGGCTCGGCTTCGTGTCTTCAGCAAACGACAGGTTACGGCGGTCGCTCTCCGGAGATGCGGTGGGAACTTGTTTGAACGATGAGTAAATCTCTGTAGTCAACAAATATTAAAAGCAAACTTAAACGGCCTTTAAAGTTGGCGACGTACCGGGCCGCAATAACATGAAATCTGATACGGGCAGGTGGGAAATATTTACGCTGTTTGGCTAATGTAATTATTACAAAATAGACGTATGAAACGGTCTGGCTAATAAGCCCTCGTCTCGAATACGTCTTCCAGAAAATTTGTTACAACTATCTGCCAACAGGATTTGGGCTAAAAGTTTATGTTGAGTCCAGGTTATAATACGCGTTGGATTAATCAGCGAAGCGGTTCTCCGGTGGAGATCGTCGCCTCCAAGAGCTGATTCATCAGGAAGGGATTTGTTCATGTTTTAGCTAGAAACACGGCCTCCAGTATTGGAGTCGTCGGTTCAACTTAGCTACAGGAAACACTTGGGACGCAGAATTCCAAAGTGTAAAGGGGAAAATTCTTCTTAAACGGTCGGACAGGATCAGGGTTCAGGGAAACGGGAACGGGGAATTCTCGGGGAGTTATCTGGGGGAAATCTCGGGAATGAATGCAAAGGAATGCCTCGTGATTCGGTCGTGAAGCGCTTTTATGGGCCCCTCTTCGTGCTTCGTGCATCTAGTAACCACTTCGGGCATTCTAAGTGGGAGAGCAGCGCATACATGGAGCGGGGATCTCTCGATGACGTACTTGGCCGCGAGGGCCAAAAATTCAAACTCGTAACGTAACGTAGAAATCGCTAGGGGAGAACGCGCGAATTGATTTTAATTCAGAAAAAACGCGTTCCCGCTGAGCGAAACGTTACAGTTGCAGTTTTTGTTTGAGCATGAAGGTCCCGATTTTGTTGTAGGATGAACTCTTATCCTTCCGAGGGTCTTTTCCCTACTCATGCTTTTGATAGCATTTGAATTCTGGCACTCCTAGGGTGCAATCAGAGAACATTCCACCGACAGATCCGTGAGGTTGATGTGCTCGAAGCAGATCCTGGAAATTTGCTCAAAGAAGCTTTGGTAAATTTAGGTGCTTTAATGAAGAAAAATTGCTAACGATCGATGGTTTGAACCATATGTTATTTAGATCCTATTAGTTGCAACTTCCTACATTTTGAAATAGGCGGAGTTTCGGTAAAAGGTTGTTTTGCTTACGAAATTGTAGCAGTAGTACACTGTTCTTCGCTGTAGCCTTTTCTGGCTTAGGTACATGTAGGTTGATGAAGATTCAGAAAAGCGGTGAGGCTGTTACCAGGTGGAGACGCGAGATGTGTAGCGTCTGGAACTATTTTGAAAGAGGAAATCGGTAGCTGGAATAGTATATTACATTACAAGATTGGTAAGTGCCTTAAACAAGCCCTAAAAAGTCAGAAGAACGAGGCCCGAAGGACCGAGTTTTGCTATTTTTTGAGGACTCTTCTAGTAAGGCACTTAACGATCGAGTCTCGTATAACACTTTTTTACGCTATCAACTAATAAAAAAATACCGTTGAATGTGACAAATACTCTTTGCCTATATGAAGCGGATGATTGTTGATTCTATAATAATTAAATACAAAACAATGTTCTATAATTGTCCTATTACATTCATAACGGGCTTGTTATATTGTTTTTGCATACTACAAGGATATGTGAAGTTGATCTTATCGTCACAGATAACGAATTCACAAACAAGTTAAAATAGGTTGGTAGCGCAAAAATATAATGAACATATTAACTCTTACGTGGCGGCAAAAATAATACAACGTATATGGCAGGAGGTGGTAATGTTGATTGTTGTTTTGTGCCTACGCACCTCTCATGTATCGTCCAGTCTACATTGTGATCTTGCTGAATTGTGATCATTTAGTTCAAATGGAAAAAAGAATCTCTACTACTCGTGGTAATATTGTTGGTGCATCTTGTGATTAAAATTGTGGTAGTATAGCTTCTGAAAGAAGCTTTTTTCGATTCCCCTCGATTTGCACTATGTTATGTACTTATTTTACTCAACATAACGTAAGCCCTGCACAAATCAAAGGCCATACCTTTGAATATAAAGGGCAATACGTACATTATAGAAATGTTAACGCAAAATCCCTAGTAAAAATGCAGAGTGCGGTATGTTCGGCGGAGTATTCCGAAACCAGCGTTGATCTAGTTAAAGCAATAAACGTTGTCTATTTAAGTTACCAATATCTATCTATGGCGTGAAGGTGACATATGTGATTAGCAGCTATCACACCGCATGAATCATATGACACTTAACACCTCGATTTCCTGCAGTTTTAACAATCTTCTATTGACGTATTCACTGTGCAGCTTATATAGAGTGTCTATAAAAGATTGTCCGGTCAAGAAGGCTATGAATGGTGCCGCTATTTATGCATTGCGGAATGTGTTATGGATTTTGTAGGCAATTGTATTACCGGCCATTCTATTTCAGACAGTTTTACAGATTTCCTATATTTAACCTAAAAATTGTAAACAAATTTGTTCCCATTGTCCTAATTAAAAATAATTTTGATTGATTTAGTTTCAACTGTAATTTTTTGATCATGGTGTTGGATACCTTAAAGGTTAAAAATATTGTAATAGCCCCCGAAGTTAATACTAAATAGGGGTTTTAAATACAAAATAATTATTGCAAGGAAAACTACACTTTATCAAATGTATTGGATGCAATTACGAACCTGCCAAACTCAGGGCAAATTAAAAAAGTGTAACAAAAATTATGACAAATAAATGGTCTATTGCCCATTTCTTATTCTAGCTTCTTGTAATATATTTTGTAGCATATTTTCACGCTCTTCTGCACCAATTCTTAATCTGTTTTCTTGCTCTTCGGCATCTCTGCGACTTGCTTCTTGCATTCTATGTTCACGCTCTTCTGCCTCGTTACGCATTTGAAGCATCACCTCCATAATTAGGCTTAATTCTGCCTCTTCTTTTGAAGTTTGGCCTTGTTGTTCTTCGGCCTGATCTCCATGGCGTTGTTCTATTGCTTGTTCTTCAGCTATCGTAACAATTTCTTCTACTTGTTTCTTCTTGAAAGCTTATCGGTCATTTTGCTTAATTGTTGCTAAATTTTATGTAAATCAGAGCGTTTCTCTACGCAGACAAATAAATCCTCACACAAATAATGGTTTTTATACGTTTTGTACCTCACAAATATGCTGTAAATAAATTACTGTTGGTTACTGACTCTGTTTTTTGTTATTTGTTGTTTAAACAATTATGAAAATCCATCGGCGCCCCACGTTTGGTCGATATACAAAGTAATAGCCCCCGACGTTTATAATAAATAGGGGTTTTAAATACAAAATAATTATTGCAAGGGAAACTACACTTTATCAAATGTATTGCTTTCAATTACAAACCTGCCAAACTCAGGGCAAATTAAAAGCGTGGAACACAAATTACGACAAATAAATGGTTATTGCCCATTTCTTATTCTATCTATCCGCAATAAATTTGGAACTAGCTTCGTAGACATGAAACAATCTTGATTCAGGGTCGTAGGTTCATAAATTTGAGGAAAACTTGATATGACAAGTAACTCGTTGTATGACAAATACTTTCAAATATTTCTGCCAAATGCACAATTTCATCTGGCATCTAGCTGACCTCTAAGTTTGACTCAGCAAATACAATGACCTGATAGTGCAGAAAAGAGCGTAAACTGAATTCTAAAGACCACTAAAATGGCAAAGACGATTCAGGTAAATATTAATACTGTGACGTAGCAACTGCTAAACCTGTTTTGTTTTTAATGTGACGTCGCAAATACGGGCGACAGGTTTTTGTTTTATATCTGGCCCAAAACTGTAAAAATGCTACGTCCTTTCGCATTTTCAAGGGACGCTATCTAAATTTCTGTAAACTGGACGGCTCTGGACCACTGGAATATGGCTGTGCACCTCGTAAACAGTTTGGTCTTGCTAAAGTCTACAAATAATGGACCTACGGCAACGCTGTGAAATTCTACATTTATCGGAGGCTTCTCGGATGCTGGATATGCTTTCTAAATGACACCACGGGAATTATAGACTTGGGAATTGCTTGTTGGATGGGATTTCAGCACGCACTGGTTCCTGGTTTCTGCAGGTCCTCCCTACATGTGGAAGGCACTATTTTTGGGCGAAGCTGCTTGCATAACGTAATTGGCACCCACTAGGACGAATTTTTCTGCTTGCTATCTGCTTTACCTAGACCTCTTAACACTTGGCAATTTACACCCACAGATGCACAGGACACTCGTGAATAACTTTAACCACAATTGGTATAACTAAAAACTTTTTATTTATGATTTTACATATTTAATTGTGGAACTCAATGCTGCCCCAACACACAGTTTTCAAGCTTGTTTAGTTATTATTAACAAATGACAGTCAGGTCTCTTAGCAACTAGATTTTCAAATTTTTATAAAGCAAATTAGGATTGATAACATGTTTAACCTTATGGAGTACAGTTTTGTTGTCATGTCTTTGCTTAGCCACTAATATTGTTTTTTTCTTGGAATAATTGTTACAGCACATTCTCTGCTTATAAATCACTATTGTTTATAATGAACTGATACACTTGGAGTTCATTCAATATCTCACTAATTGTCTTTCGATCGGTTGGTTACCTTCCATTTTCATTGCTCTTTGCAGTTATTATTTTGCTAGGACGGTTTCATTTACCTTTCAGCTAATCTGCCTTTTGCTGGCTTATACCCCTTTACTACATAGCGCTCATATTCTTTCTGTATTTAACAAATCATTTTGTATTATTCTATTCACATTATGTCTGACATTAATAAGCTCAATTCCGTCAGTTATAAATTAAATTGCATTAGCCCTTCCGAACATTTATCATATCTGAAACTCTGAATGTAACCCTTCTAAAACCTGCTTTGTTTCATGCTAACTTTTATTCCTCAAATCATTAGTTATTGCTACTCACATCCATTGCACTTATTAATGTAAAGTATTGATTATCTTCCAATAGATAAAATATTTGACTCTGCGTTGATATTGACCTTATTCATTTAGTTAATCAGGCAATCAGAATTTCTATGGACAGTGAACCATTACAATATATCTTTACAGATCCACTAAAATTTGTTAAAATGTTATGTTGGTTATTCTTGAATTAATTAGTAGTGGTTATAAGACGACGTTGCGAAAAATTGCCCATTGCATGTATTTTCAAATCCCTTTTGACCAGAAATTCTTTTATAGGCACTCTGTAGTTGCCTAAATTTTGTTTCCAACATGCGCCTTTAAGTATAAATAAACGATTTGTGTTATTTAGATGATAATGTATATGTTGCTATTAAAGATCTTGGAATCAGCTCAAATAAGTACACACTGAGCTAAATAATGTGACTTAAAGAATCCCGTGTAATTATACAAATTTAAACTTTCTGAGGATAGATACATTGCGAAATTGTAAACTCAGATTTTATTTAAACTATACTTCTCCGAGATCCTACATTTTATTGTTGGCTGCAGGGGTGCGGTTAGTAAATTTTATTCCACCAATAAAATCTATACAAAATTAAAGATGCGAGTACAACTACGTGGACACGCAAATTTAATTAAAATTCCGTGTGAACATGTATAAAACAATATATTAGAACTTTCTTTGGACCCTCCTGTCCTAAGTCGTCAGTACATGTTGCAACATCCGACAAGTTTATTGCGAACTACAAGGAATGACGTCAGTTCTGAAAGATTTATACCAAAAATTTAGAAGTTTGCGCTTGCAGAAATATGGCAAACAAGTTGTTACATTTTAAATATTACATCCCTTACAGGGCGTGGAAGCGACTTTTCGAAGTTATGCTATCAGTGGTCCGTAATCCAAAATCAATACGCGAAGGAGCAGGTGATAATGGAACAAATTTATTTTGGCAGTGCTTTTATGAGAGCAATACTTTAGGATTACTTGAGTGGGCAAAGGTTTTGCGGATTTAAATCACAACGGTGAAGATGTATTTTTAAATTTGATAAGTTTTCCTATTTGCTACAAATTCTAAAAAATCTCACTTTGTGAAGAACAATTTTTCGAGGCTCAAGACTTGATAAAAAATTTGCAAATATCACTATTTATTTATGAACATGGCAGTGATAATAAATGTGGCTATAGCTGTCCTTGTAACAACTATGCAGTTACATATTTACGAGGGTCCACAGAGATCAGTGGATCAGTAGTGGTCCTATAATCTTGATGAAAAGCATTTTTTAATGGTTGTCACGCACTTTTCGGTAACGGGGGCTGTCGTAGCCAGGCTGCTTCTTCCGTGACCACTTGAGTGTTTAATATCTCGGTTTCCAGATTTTACAGTTTACTCTTTTACACTTTCGGGTTTTCTCGTTGCTGACGGAAGCCTAAGTAGTTCTAGTGGAGGTTGGGTATATTCCAAGGGTTTTGACGAGGACTGAATGCTACATTCAGAGCTATAGTCATATTATTATTAATTATTGAAAGTAGGAGCTGTGCCGATACAACTTTCCTCTTTTATATCACTATGATTTTCGCTTGTACCTTAACATTTGGCAATCAAAGGCAAGAAGTAGCTAACAAATTTCATTTGCCAAAGGATAATCAATAACACGAACCGATTTCCTTGCCGTAGGATTTATTGATTAATTGTATATAATCAAATTTAGATCATACGTTTGTTTGAACGTAAGATTTATGAAATTCGTTTTCATAATGAGCAATTAACTCATTGTAATTTATAAAAAATACATGAAAATTGCACCCCACATAATATCAGTTGCGTTTCGAAAGTATTTTGGCAATACCAAGCTATAATACTCTTGGAAATCATATCTCTGTAACGCAAAGAGCCAAAGATTAATAGCTCCACGTATGTTACTTCTAGAGAAATAACACATTTGGATGAAGTTTTGTACGCTTTAGTGTTCGACTCAGTGCATGTTAAAGTGCTGATAAAAACGAAACGTACGATAAAATAACGATTTAAAAAGATCATAAAACTGGCTCACAACATCAAAAAAAGATACCCTCAGAGCACTGCAAATCAGATGGGGCCGTCACTATCCGTTGGAGGCCGAAATTAGAGCTGATCCTAGTTCCGCTGGAGGACATGATTGATAACTAAAAGTTTGGGGGCATAACTCAGGAGAAGCCTGTGTGTCTTTAATTGTAAGCCTAAAGAACAGAAATTTAAGTATGTCACATATTAGAGCTACGAGTTAACGTATCAGGGATGCGGAACCCTGAAAAATCTAATCGGGCAGTGCATATACTACATGGAGAGGTCCGCGCAAGCTGCAGGCTAAAGATACACTGGAAGGAGGTGTTTATTGACATTATTGGGGCCCTCACACACTGGCAAAGCGGGTGGACTCTTTGGTTTGAAGCAAGAATTTAGGTCGGAGGATCACAATTGGCCGTGTTTACAAACGTATGTTCATGACCGAATTGCAAGGAAAAATCGTGCTGCTTGTGGTTTTTATTGGATTTATTAAAGCAACAACCATGTTAGTATTCACAATATTTAAAACTAAGTTAAACCAAAGAATATAGATAGGGGAAGAAGGACAGCGTTATGGGCTATAACGTATATGCTGTGATTTGGGTTGCATAACTATTTACTTGGTTAAATATATCATTTTTTGTTCGAAAATGCCGCTGGGAGCTCCTAGCGTCAAAGTGCTTACCTTATCAGTGGCATTCAGCATGTAAATGCGTCATTACCATTCTTGAGCTATAACAGTGTTGCAAGAACTTTCTCTCTACAATTCCAATAGTTTTACAATGGTTGTACCTACCCGAAATAAACTTGTATTCTGCCAAAGAATATTTAAGTAGTTTGATTCTGCTTACATTTAAGTTAAGTTAGTTACAAAGAATATTAAATATAGGTGTATATTCTTTGGTTTGTTTTGTTATTATTTAAAACATTTGTTGTCAATCGGATGAACTAGTACCAAGTAAAATAAAGGTTTTATAAGTTTCACATGCAACACTTTTAAACATTTAATAGGTAGCTAAGTACCTATAAAAATTACATAAGAGGTTTCTAATATAATTTCAACAAAAAGTTCACCGATGAGCGCAAGATTATACGGAATACGGATTGTCCCCACTTTATTCTCACAAAATTCTATAATGAATATAGAATTAGCTATGTACAAATAATGAAAAAAAAATTAATAAACAATATACGGATTTTATTTAAAAATTTTAATACGAGAGGAAATTATTGTTCAAGTAATGTTGACGATTAATATAGTTTACAGTGATCTATTTTAAAAAGCAAATAAAAACCAAAATAATATTGTATCTTGTGAAGTTGATACGTATAGAGTACAGTACGGCTACTAAAACAGTACGCCTTGAATATCTCATTTACTTGATGCATTAAAAAATATCTATTTAGGCACATTTAAGTTGGCGATCTCTCTATGTATAGTCTCAGCAAAGAATAAGACAATATTATTCGAACATTTATTATCGACATTAAATTATCTTTCAGAAATGTATGCAAAAATTTAATTTGGCGATTAGGGATCTGACCCAAGTCCTGTACAATCTGTTATTAAAAAAAATGAATCGGGGCGGTTTTCACAGAAAACTCACAATTATTTAATAATTTATACTCTAGTTTAAATTACTGCACTTTAAACGTAAATTAGAGTAGAAACGAAAAAGAACTTATGTGGTTAAGGAGCTGCAAACTAATCGAGGGTTGGGGTTCAATACCCAACAATATACCTTTTTTTAACAAATTATCTGTTTTCTTTATTTACCTTGGGGTTAAGTGGTAGAACAGTATGCTAATTCGATTAGCACGCCTGAACTTTGCCCCTTTGAGCAACTTATGTATTCATAATTCAAGTATATTGTAAAATAACAATTTCATTTATTTTTGCTCAATAAACGACATTTATTATTATTATTATTATACTTAAGTCGCTCAAAAATTATGCCAAATAGCTATTTTTAAATAAATTATTATTACTTGCATTTGACATAATTTTTGGGCGATATAAATAATAATTTGTTAATAAAGAGTTAGGTATCTATTGTTAGGGATTGAACCCCAATTTTCCCCAACCTTTTACGGGTTTAATTACTTTTTTTTAAAGGCAGATTATAGGAAATTTGAGTCAGATCCATTAACGTCAGTTTAAATTAAAATATTTTGAAATAAAGATATACATTTCTTACTCTCGCCAATTTCAATGATCTATTAAATAAATGAGATTTTCAAGGTGTAAATATTACATACAATAAAACAATATAATATACAAAGTTACAAAGAATAGGAAGTACGCAAATATATCTGTAAGCATATAAACGTACATTTTTTAAGCTTTAAACATTACTTAAATGTTGTATTTTTTTGTTGCGTGTACCAGACTGGTTTGTAGTCCTTAAATCTTGCGATAGCCATTTCAACGTTTTATGGAGTTTGCACGTAATTAAATGATTAATTAAAAACAGTTTATGAGAGTAACATGTGTCTTGCTCGTTAAGCCACCCTGGTACTAAAATTTTCACTTTATTTACACTATATGCTAATAATGTTTTCTTAAAACTTACACACGACTTACTATTTTTAAAATAATATTCAAAATGTTCAAGTAACATTGTAACTATTTTTATTAAAATACTTGAAGGTTTTTTTAGGTAAATAACACAGTCGCCCGCACCATAGTCTTTTTGCTGTAAAAACAGTTCATTATGATGCACTACAGAGTCACGGCTGCACATATTTTGACACTGATCACAATTAAAACGTAAAAGCGTTTTATGAATGACATAACCAGCTACATATACCGTCGCACAAGATTCTAATGTGGCTTCTTGATTTGGTTGTGTTGAAACTTCTATTACCTCACTGAGTAAACTGAGGTCACCATCTTCTGCTAATTGAGTTTGTTCAGCAACTGTATATGGTATGTCCTCAACATATCCCATGACGTCTTTTTCTGGCACTTCAACATTCGCCATGTTGACAACAGCATCTTCATCAACTTCGCAGTTGGAGCTCTCTGTAGGATGCTGCAATTTAACCAGCATGTTGAACTGTAGTGCTTGGCGGAAAGATTTTACTGTGGGGTTCGAAGAATTGCCTCCCCTATACCTCAGGACCGCGAAAAGATTTTCTAGAGGATCTTGGTTTAGTCTGCTGGTCAGGAGGAAATGATACCCTTCTTGTTTTAAGTCTTCCCATAGCTCCATAACTGACTGCATGGTTAAAATAAGTCCCTTAAAACAATAAACACCTTGGTTCACCTTGTTATTAGATGTATATGTTTGCCAAGTCTTAACCCACTGCAAATACTCTTTCAAATTATTTTCAGTACGCGGTACGTTGACGGATAGAGCACATGCATATGGGTTACGGTCTTTCAGCATTCGACTGTTTAAGCAATCAAATAAATAGTTAATTTTCTGTACGAATTCTGCAGTATACAGAGCGCTGGTGCTTTTTAACTCGCCCGTTCCAACAGCAGTTCTTATCGTAGCACTCATGGTGTTGGAAAACACTTGCGTTGCAAATTTAACCCTCATTCGCTGGAAAGTATTGGGGTAGATGTGGGCATCCGTGATTTTTACAGCTGCTCGAACAGTACAAGAAGATTTATCTATTTTGTAGGCCTCTTCGATATCTTTCCAAGAAACTTTCTTGCCCTCCACGTAAAAATCCTTTGATAGAAGATTATTCCGTACGCTTTTTATCAAGTGCGGTACGTCATATATTGCAAAAATTTTTGCGTCGCAGACAAAAAAATACGGCTGTTCTGCAGTAACTCCTAGATTTAAAAATGCAGCTCTATTTGTAGCAGCTTGGTCACTAGTAACAGCACGCACTTTAAGTCCTATTCTTTGTAACTCTTCGATGTTTTTAATAATGAGGGAAGATAGCTCTCCATGTTTAATGGTACCTGAAGAAACATAAAAGCTGACAGGAATCTTCCATTTGTGAATAAGTCCTCTTGCCATAAACACTAGTGCATGACTAGCGATTTTGCTTTTCCGTCCAAGATGTCCTAAATCTTCGAAACCTTCAATCATATCTTGGCGTGGATTATATTCTAGCCCTTTCTTTAAATGCATTTCGTCAAGTAATACGACACACTGTTTTTCATCATCGGTCATGCTGTTAACTTTAACAGCCAGTTTTTTCATTAGTTCCGTACTGGTGCCTGTATTAAGTTGGTTTAACCGTAACCATGAAACTATTGTAGATTTGGAGGGCATAGTAAATTTTAATTTTTCTCTCATAAAAAAGTAGAGGGCTGGAGATTTGTGGTACATATTTAAGGTCAATTCTTCTTCAGCTTCTGTCCAAGGTTGTTTAGATTTGTGAGAAAGTTGCATATTTACAAAGACGCGAACGGTTTTTGGTTCAAGCCCAGTGCATCTAAATTAGCCCCCTTTCGTGCACATTGCTTCTTCATACGGTAAATTTGTGAATTTTTTGCCGCCACTTGTCTTCGCAGTTTTGCAATTTTTTGACGTAGCACAGCAGAACTACGGCGCTTTCTTGTTTTGGTAGGTGTTGGCATTTCTAACATGGCCTGTTGAAATATGGTTTTTAAAAATAAAACATACTAATAACAGAAAAGATTTTCATGCTGTAGGCTCCATTAAAATGCTTTACAAGCTCATTGTTTTGCCTACATATTTCTACACAATTTATCAGAGAATTCAAAACGTCAATAATTTTTCTGTATTTTATGAAACTGCCAACTTTTGTTCATTTTGTGTTATTGAATAAAAACTCCTAAAGAAGTGAAAATTGATCACCCTGTATACTTACTGCTTGGGATTTAGTTTTGATTTAATTAATAAAACTTTAAAAGAAATTTTAACTAATTATACCTTATTTAATTAGTACCTACACGAAGATCGAGCAACAAATTTGGGGAAACTATAAGATTTAAGCCCCTATAATCGGACATCGTGTTAACCTACTATCGATGGAAAATTTAAAAATTTTATTATACAGTGTGGTGATAAAGTTCTACACAAAATTAATAATTTTGTTATTTAATGTTTTTTGGGAAAACCCTGACACGTCAATTTTATTCTTTAAAAAGTGGACATGGCACCGTCCATAGACTTTCCCATACTGGAAATTGTTCATATTTTCTTTTGCATTTAACAGTATAGTTGTTTTCCTCAAAACGGCTGCTTGAGCGCTATCGTAAAACCCCGCCTCCTAACATGGTTAGGTGAAATTTTCGAAGTCCCTGAAAATCATATTTTGTATGGCATAAAAATTCGATTTTTTTATTTTCTGATTCTTTGAAGCAAAATAGTAACGACAATTAGAATAAACAATAAATTTTTCAAAAATAGAAGGGTGAGGGAGGCTTTTGTTTCTGCGCTATGACGTCATTATTAATTTTTTCAAATGGAAATCCCATTTTCCCCCCTTATGTTGATAGATCTCGCCAGTTAAATGGTGATATAAAAAATTAGTACCCCACATAACAATTTTTTGAGAAAAATACACATAAAGTTCAAAAAATTCAGATTTTTTTTTAATTAAAATAAAGCACCACATCTGTTTCCTTAGAAACGTTAAATTGTTGACTTTGACACATTTGTGAAACAGTGGTAAATGTTTTAAAATCAAAATTAGGTAGTTTTTGTCATAGCTCTTATTTTCATTAAAAATAAATTCTGAATTGTTTGAACTTCATGTGTATTTTTCTCAAAACAATTGTTACCTACGAGGGGCACTAATTTTTTTACATCATCATTTAACTGGTGAGGAGATCTATCAAAATAAGGGGGAAAATTGAGTCTTTTTAAAAAATAAAATGACGTGTTTCGGGGTTTTCCCAAAAAACATTAAATAAGAAAATAATGAATTTTGTGCGGGACGTTATCACCACACTGTATACAGAACGGGCATTTTTAAAGGAACTAACCTGTATCATAGACGAATCCGGTATGGTATCTGCATCTAATTGCATAGGCGAAGCAATATGATCTTCATCCAAATGAAAAGAGCCCGAACTAGACGTCGCTTTACCATAGACCCTTGGCATGATCTCTTTTTTAAATGCGAGTTCTTTGGGCGACACTGGCGATGTTGCGTGGTCAGGTTGCATGGCAGTTTTGTAATTTAAGGGAACAGCATTATGACTCAGCCTATTTTTTCTTGAATTCATAAACTGCTTTTCGGAAAAATGCATGGCACACACAGTTCTTTCACGTAATTGTTCTTCAGATAACGTGAAAAGCTGTGGATTGCCACAATTAATCAACCACAAATCGCGTCTTTCTTTTTCTATAGGAAAACGAAAAAAGCTTAAATCGCAGTCGGTTCTGCGATTTCGCTTACATTCAAAATATACGCACGAATTAACCATGATTAAGATTAAGCGTTCGAGTGATCAATTTCGGAAAAGGAAACGTCAAAAGAGTATACGACAACACTGAAGACAAACTTCAGCACAACTGAATGTGAATTTCCAGAAGAAATTCTTATAAGCTGTCCTGTTAATTAGCCTAAGGAATGGGACACGTCTTATCAGGAAAGCACATCAGTAAGGAACGATGCTAATGAAGAATTAATCGAAAGTAGGTAACGACCTATGACTATTGACTTATTTACGATAGAACTGACCGAAAAACCTATTTTCATAAAACGTAAAACATTTGCCAAACTTTAATATTTGTGGAAAAAATATCAAATAAAAGTCACTAATAATAACTTTTGAGCATATGATTAAACTTTGAGTAGTTAGTAGCTTATTATTTCTTATTGCAGTATGTTTAGAAAGTTTTCACTGCAAATTGTCTTTTGTTTTGTTACATAGCAACCAGAGCACACTATTCATTTGTTTTTACAACTAACACAGTCAAGGCACACTAGATTAAAAAGTGTTTTGTAAAATATTTTAAAAGTTTGTGAAAATAAGTATGTGAAACCATACATGAATGAAAAGGGAAAAAAATAAGCTTTCCAATGATGCAAAATTTTGATATCCATTCCATTTAAAAAAATGTAAGTTTGGGCTGTACCTCGAAAATTACGAATCAGAAAAATATTAAAGTAGGCCTATTCTGTAGAGCCTACAATTCCCTACAAGCTCTTTTTTGAAAATTGAAATTATATGAAATAATAAAAAAGTTATGCATGGTTGAAAAAATCGACCAGTTTCAGTTTTTCGATTATAACAAGTAGGCTATGCGTTTTTTTCGGAAAAACAGAAGTGTCAATAAATTGGCCTCATAAAAGTGCACCTTTTTCCCCATTTGACCGAAGTTGTATCTCTTACCGTTTCCGAGATGCCAATGGTGGCACCTCGAAAATTACTCCACTCTGTATAAAATCTTGTGTATATTTTGAGCGCAAAATCAAATTGCCAATTTCGCTCTTATACAAATAGCTGTTAAAATCATAACTCTGTAACTTCCTTGCAATCTGGCAACGCTGAGACGCGTTCTTGGGAAAAATGCGACAGGGATCTGTAAATGCGTCCCCGACCGTAGCCGTGAACGAGTTCATTAGTACTGGCGGCGGCTGCTTGAGGGCCAGGCAAGAACTGAGGAGCTTTTAAATAATACGCTAATAACCCATAAGGCTGTCCTTCTTCCCCTATCTATATTCTTTGTTTAAAAAGCAATATCACGATGGTTTTTGTGGTTCAAGTACTTAGTACTGAATTAACATGTTACTAAGTATTATAGGAATTACATACAAAGGTTTTCTAAAATAAATTTCAACAAATTTTGTTTTGATCCATGTAAGCTTACTTGATTAAAATGTAAAAACAATTAATTTTACTGGTATTTTTTATTCAATCATACGTTATCTTACATCGTTGAAAAGAGAATAGAAATTCTATTCAGTAACCTAAAAATCAAATAAAAAGTTTTATATAAAAGTTGCTGTTTTCGATGAGATCAATTTAAAATTGGTGTCGAACAAAAATTCAAGATGGCTGCTTTTGAGGTACTCGTATCAACTTCCTTAAGTTATATGGGAGCAATATTTGATTTTTAGGTTACTGAATAGAATTTTTTATTCTCTTTTCTGATGCTTCCCGGATAGTTACATTGGACATGTACACTTACAATCATTGAAAATGAACAGGGTTATGCATGTCAAATTGACTTAACCGACGTTTTGCAATTGCGTGCAACGTTATTTTATTATTACGATGAGAGAGTTAGGACAACACGATTCTGCTTTAGAGACAAGGGAAATTCAGAAAACGTATATGAACTACTGCAATGTTTGTTGCATAGCCCTGTTCATTTTCAATGATTCTTTGTGTACCTTAGGCTTTGATTAAATTTGTCAGTTTTTAATAAATATTAGGTAGTTGCTTTCAAAATATCCACTATTAATGCCCAATCAGCTACTGCCGATGTACTCTGAAATAAAATTTAAATAAAACACACAGTGATTCTAAAATACCAACAAATTACCTTGGCTGTGAACCGTCCTTTTAGCGTTGCTCATTATTCTACACTGTAGCCTTTCTTTTCTTTAACTTTTGGTAAGAATTTTTCTTGTAACCACTTGGAAAAATGCTTGTTATTCATATCGTCATGGTAGAAACTTGATATCGAGTCCCAAACTTTCATTTTTATCTGTTAACACACAAAAAATAAGCACACACATAATGAAATTCCACTAAATAACTTACAAACAAAATCTGATGCTTCCCGGATAGTTACATTGGACATGTACACTTACGATCATTGAAAATGAACAGGGTTATGCATGTCAAATTGACTTAACCGACGTTTTGCAATTGCGTGCAACGTTATTTTATTATTACGATGAGGAGAGAGTTAGGACAACACGATTCTGCTTTAGAGACAAGGGAAATTCAGAAAACGTATATGAACTACTGCAATGTTTGTTGGATAGCCCTGTTCATTTTCAATGATTCTTTGTGTAAATTAGGCTTTGATTAAATTTGCCAGTTTTTAATAAATATTAGGTAGTTGCTTTCAAAATATCCACTATTAATGCCCAATCAGCTACTGCCGATGTACTCTGAAATAAAATTTAAATAAAACACACAGTGATTCTAAAATACCAACAAATTACCTTGGCTGTGAACCGTCCTTTTAGCGTTGCTCATTATTTCTAACCTATAAACAATTTTCAATCTTAAACTTGGACACTTGTACTTACAGTTGCAATAAAATGCTGTAGCTCTGTAGCGTTGAAAAAACTGTTTTATAATAAATAGAAATATAAGTAGATAAAGAACGCAAAAACTAACTTATAAGCACGAAAACACAAAAACGCAATGATATTTTCAGATTGGTTTGTAGCCTTGCTTCTGACAAGTTGTAACCACCGTTCTTCCTAGAGGTAGTAAAGTCCACTTGCAAAAAGTTTATAACCATATTTTTGTACAAAGCTCCGAATTTAGGTTATTTGCAGATTTAATATTTATGTGTACATAGTACAAACATTCCTGTGTAATGTAAAAAATGTGTGTAGGCCCTAACAAGAGCATTAATTGTTCTCTCCTTCCATATTACTGGCTCTTAGAAAATATCAAGACCACGCCCACAATCGTAACTACGCATAGACCACGCGCATATATGTTTGACCTTGGGAATTGTTCTGCTTTATTATAGAGTTATGATTCTCACAAATTTGGCAGATAAGTACTAATATTGACCGTATCATTGATATGACAGTTACAGGCAGATATTTTTGCTGAACCGGTATTAATAGGGTTTCCATATTTGAAAATAACAATTTTGGACAAACTTAAGGTGGGGGGGGGGGTTACTGGAACATGTAATTCATTACTCGATATTTTTTAAATGTATTTTTTCCTAATTACAGTTATACCTCGCCGTTCGCGGGGGTTTACTTTCCAGAAGAATGCCGCGAAGTGCAAAACCGAGATGCGCAAGTAAACACATAAATGATAAAAACGGGGTTAGGTTCCATTAACTAGATTTAAAGTAGGGACAAGAAATCAGACGACAGACGTCGTCAAGAGTAATGACGTCATAAACATAGTATGTTATAAAGTACCCGAAGAACGATTATAATTTCCTGATAGTATAGGCAACCAACGACACAGTTGTGCAATGAAGTACTGCAAGTTTGATAAAACCGTAGATAATTGTGCGTAAGAAGTGTAATGTAAAACTAATTTAGTTCTTTTTTTAATATTTATTTGTACAGCAAGTCCACAATAACAATACTACACTGTGATAAACATGCTATGAATTAATATTACAAATATAATTTTTATTTATTTTTCGTATGAGAAGCGTACAATACTTATCAATATAACCTGCAATGTATAGAACGTATGATCATAATGTACATAACTAACTACAAACTACATAATTTCTACAATATGTATAGACTACATACTACATTATGACTATATACTATATTATGACTACACCATGCACTATATCACAATACAATTTAAGCCTAGAAACTACAACATCAAAAAACTAATATTTATTTATTTATTTAATGGGTACACATGGTCAACCAACAGGCAAGCCCAATTACAGGTTGACACGAATAAAATGAGTTCTTTTACAAACTGTTCTTACAAATTTCTTTTGAATTTTTTCTAGTCTATTACAGTGAATTGCATAGCAAGGGTTCCATATCACACTTGCATATTCCAGGTTTGATCTTACATATCCAAAACACAACAGCTTGAATGTCATTATATTTTGAAAAGAGTTGGTTATTCTTAGAATAAAACCAAACATAGTTGTGACTGTTAAGGAATCGATATACAAAATAAATATAAAATATAGATAAATATAAGAAGTATAACAAACATAATTAAACAAATTTTAAGAGTCATTGTCACTACTAACATCACCATCGCTACTGCTATCGGCATCTTCATTTAAATTTATTATTAGGAGACATATTTCTTCCCTATCAAACCCAATTTCTCTTTCCCACCATCTTTTAATTTCCTTTTCGGTGTGCTCTATGGTATTTGACCATATCTGTGGTGTTACCGTTTCCAATGCTTCTTTCCACATTAGTACTGCTTTCTCCATACCATAGCCGTCTCTACCGATGTGTTTACTATAGTACGACTTTGTGATTCCCCAAATATGTTCAATTGCATTAAATATGCAATGATATGGGGAAGTCGTAAGATTTTATTGCCATATTTTTCTGCCAACTGGTCAACAACATATAACTTCGGAGGCTTATTTCTAAAAACATATACGGAGATAAATATAATTATAACAAGTTATTTTCTTAGTCACATACCGTGATACTAGGTCTAATAATTGAATTTTCAATGAAGTATCTGCAAATTCAATACCATGGCTCTGCAGCCACTCCTTTATTTGAGGTTTTGTCCAACTGGTGTTTGGTAAATTTTCCACCAGAGAGTTATGGTAGGGCGCTTTGTCCATCACTATAATAGAAGGTTTTTCTAAATTTTTTAGTAGTTGTTCTTCTAACCAAGTTAAGTCCTATGTCCCTTAAAACGTGACCTAAGGATGACTTGCCACCTTGAAAAATGTCACGTTCTTTTAATTTTCACAACAGTGTCTGCCTTGTTACGTGTTGTTCTAAAAAATTACAATAATTTACAATTAATAAAAAAAAAACTACCTAATGATAATATAATCGTTTATTTATTAGTCGAAATGTAGGTTTAAGCTTGGAATACCAAATACCGGGTGGCCATAAATATCTGATATCACATTACCTTTGGAATCAACACCGCTTTATTAAAGTGATGAATCCAACTAAACTAAATGTCATTAATGTCATCACAGCTAAAACTCCTATCTGTCAAAAATTATTATAGATTGCAATAAGTAATGGAGTTAGAACAGCATATTTTTATAATTGAGTCGTAGGCTAAACTGCAGAATCTCATTCCCCTCTTATTGCATTTTATTACATTATATAGGTACCAATACTTATCGTAATTGAAATATAATGCTAACCAACATTTATAAGTAGCTAATTCCATGGCTACCAGGATCTCAGATATTTATGGCCACCCAGTATTTTAACGCATATGTAAGAAAATATAGTTTCAGATTTTTTCAATATTGTGATACTTACTGGTATCATCATCATCATCATCATAGCCTGTGGGATCCCATTATTGGGCAAAGGCCTCCTCCAGGGCTTTCCATTTTTCTCGATCTTTTCCATATTGCATCCAGTTTTCACCTGTTAGATGTTTTAATTCGTCAGTCCAGCGGGTTTTTGGTCTGCCTCTTGGTCTTCGTTTCATATGTGGTGTCCATTTTGTAGTTCTTAATGTCCATCTGTCCTTCATTCTGCAGATGTGCCCGGCCCATCTCCATTTCTGTTTCTTACACTCGCGCACTATATCAATTGTTTTAAATTTACGTCTTAAGTCCACTATTTTCACTTTATCACTTAGTTTTATTTTTAAGATGTTACGTATCATTTTGTTTTGTGTAGTTTCTAGTTTTTTGAGTTCATTTTTGGTCATAGACCATGTTTCTGCTCCATATGTCATTGTTGGTATTACACAGCTATTGAAAACCTTGCTCTTGAGATAATTGGGTGTTTCTGTTTTTAGTATTTCTTTTAGTGACCAGAATTTTCTCCAACCTTGTGTGATTCTCCTTTGTAGCTCTTTTTCTCTTTTGTCTTCAAACGTTATTATTTGTCCTAAATAAACACTTTCTTCTGCATATGCTATTTCTTTTTCTTCTATTGTTACTTTGAGTTTTCGTCCATTAGTGATAATCTTCGTTTTGTTAAAGTTGATTTTTAACCCTATTGTTTTGCCGGCTTCATTTAATTCATTTAGCATTTTACTCAAGTCTTTGCTATTTTTCGCAAAAACCGCCACGTCATCTGCAAATCTTAAATTTGATAAATTCTTTCCATCGATCAGAATACCTTTGTATTTCCAATTTAGGTTTTTAAATAGATGTTCTAATGTAATGTTAAATAGGTCTGGAGATAACGGATCACCTTGGCGAACTCCTCTGGTATCATACATTTCATAAATAACATTCCGTATCGCAGTTGAGTGAAAATCATCCACATCTCTCACAGGTTTGAGGCGAGGTCTCTTTTTCTTTGGGGTGCGAAGAACTTCGTTGCTTTTAACAGCTTAAGTGCAAGTAGTGGCCCTCCATTATCTCGTTCACGTTCGAAATAACTTATCAACTTGGCAACAAGTTGCTTGGATTGGCTACTCAATGGTTTAGGCATGTTAAACACTAGAACTCAACACTAAAACGCAGGTTTTGTTTGAAAAGAACAGTTTTTCGAACACAAAAACACACTTAACCTCAACAGTCAACACACGTGCAGCAGGTTCGATACTATCGATCGAATACAAACATAAACGTAGTGTTAGTGATATTTTATCACCAACACTGAAGCGTTCAAATCTCTGGCACATTTACGTTTTTTATTTATTATTCATCATAAAAGCTAAATGTATATTAAATTGTTAATTTTCCATTGATAATTGATTAAGCTTAAACCAAACGCATGATTTAAAATGAGCTGTAATGAAGAAAATAAATATCGGTTTTGTAAATCTAATGGTGGTATTTATGACGTCACTAAAATTTGCTTGGTGGCGCACGTTGTCTGATTTCTTGTCCCTACTTTACTTCCGGTTATGCGATTTTCTTCAAAAGCTTGCTGTCGCATCTACATAGTACACAAAACTTATACAGGCAGACCTTGCCATTCGCAGATTTGCGTTTCGCTAGTTTGATTTTACGAGGGGCATTTATGTGCACTCTCTCTTTGCCGTTCGTGGATGGAATTGCCAACGTTAACTGTTTTAACTTTCACACACTAAGTAAATAAATAAAGCAGAGGTATGCGGTTTATGTCATGAACACCTAAATAACATTATTTATCACAAACTTGTAAACACACTTATCGAGCCTATTCCTTTGAATCTCTTATTACAAATTGGACCTGAAATAAATTGTAAAATTATAACTTGAATAAACAAATGGACATTCGAGCTCTACATTCAAGTGGCAGACTTGTTAAGTATGGAATTTTAGTTTGTACACGCACGTTTATGTATTTTTGAATTTTTTAAGTTGCATAGTATAAAGAAATCTGGTTTATGGAATTTAACCCTGTTTTTATTATTTATGTGTTTTCTTGCGCATCGCGGTTTTGCTCTTCGCGGCATTCTTTGGAATGTAACCCCAGCAAACGGAGAGGTCTGCCTGTACCTTTTTGTTTCGCTTTTGTGTTTGTTATTTTTAGTGTTTTCTTTGTTAAGTTTTGTGACGATTTTCTGAGTTTGATCACATCAATTATTATTAAGGCCCGGATTTCTAGGCACTAAAAAAGTCCAAAATAGGCATAAAAAAATAGGTTATAGGCATTAAATAGGCACCGAATAGTCAAAATAGGCAGCTAACTAGGCACCAAAAAATAATACCAAATGTAGAAAAAAATTAGTAACAAATGGCTAAAATATGTTAAAAACAGCTTAAAAAAATGTGATAACATGGTTAATAATTTATTTTAATGAAATACTTTAATATTAACATAGACATATTATGTTTATTGCTCCTTATGCTAAGAATATAAAATAATGTAAAGCCTATACCTACAAACAGCGACAAATTAAACATAAGAAACTAACACTTTTTCTAGATTTTCCGGTGTAAAACTTCTCTGGTCTGACAAAATTTGTTTATATGCCGAAAATGACCTCTCCACGTCACAGGAACTAATTGGTGCATACTTGTAAACTTGAAGATCCGAACTTCTAACTTTATTTGGTAATATTGTTGAATCGCCCGACAAAATTTTGCTACTTTGTAGTAATTCTGAATACCCTGGATTTTTTTTCAAAAGAGATTCTAGTCGTGAAGAAACTATCTTTGCATTTTTTCCTGGAGCTTCTTTCCATTGTTTTTGTAATTTTTCTATTCTGCTGATGTTAGTACATAAAGGTTCTCCAAATGTTTCTAAGTCTTTTATGGTCAGTAAAATAATTTTAAAATTAGAGACAATGTAGGCTAAGTCAGCTTTAACAGTAGAATCTTTAAATGCTTCTTGGGCTTTCTTTATGCAATCTGCAGTAGTAGAATCAAAACTATCGATTACATTTTTAACAATTTCAAAATGTTCGTGGTAAAACACTGCAGCTTCTATCCATGTCCCCCACCTTAAAGTATAGGTTCGGGCGGTAGTGGAATATTCGGACACAGATCTGCATACGTTTCTCTTCGAAGAGGAGGCTTTTAAAACTCTTTTTTTGTCTTAGAAATAATTTCATTGACATTGGAATAATTGTCACGGACAGTTTCTGCAACTAGACTGGCGGCATGTGCAAGGCATGTACAGTGCAGTATATTTGGATAAAACACTTCCAGATTTTTTCCAGATTTTAACATGTAGGCCACTCCGTCGGTAAGTAGCAATCTAACTTTTTCATCATTTCCGCCTTCAGGCCACAGAAATCGAAAAGAGTCGTTGATAAAACGAGATATGGTAACATTGTTGGTTCTTTCTAAAGGTTTGCTACAAAGTAAATATGAGGAACCTGGTTCATCTGAATCTAATTTTCCAACTACCATATTTGCAATTGCTCATCCATTCTTATCTGTGGTTTCATCCACAGCAGCCCATACATTGCTTGTGCCGATTTCTTTGCGAATAAAATCGATTTTTTGTTTGTAACATATATCTAGATAGTTTTTTCTTAATGTGGATTCGTTAGGTACAGCCGTGTTCAAATAAATCTGGGACAGTGTTTTTTTTTACATGCAGGTTGAGTTAAGAATTGAAGAATAACTCCATGGATTTACTGCTATCAGAAAGAGTTGCATTAAACTTTAACAGGTAGTGAAATCTGTAACTCTTTCTGATAGCAGAAAATCCATGGATATATTCTTCAATTCTTAACTCAACCTGCATGTGGAAAAAACACTGTTCCAGATTTATTTGAACACTACTGTACATGATTTTTGGTATACTTTTCGAGAAATTCGCGAAACTTACTGCATTCTAATTTATACCAGGGTATATTGGCAGTAGGGTTTCCAGTCCCGGGATCCGGTCCCGGGACAGTCCCGGGATTCTACCACAAAAACCGAGTCCCGGGACCACAGCCAGCCCAGGCGAAGTCCCGGGACCATGTCAACATGAGTGCGTATACTCGATATCAGAGAATTAGGACGGGTATTCACCGGCGTCCGTCTATTACTCATGCCTCTTGTACATTCTGCATTATTTGCCTTTTGCGTAACGCAGGAGAGGTATTGTTTTCTTCTATTTATGTATTGGTCTGTTTTTTTTTAATTGGATTTAGATATGTGCGAAGAAGCTAAATAATTTATATTTTTGGGGTTTAAGTGTGTTCGTTATTTGTCTGCTAAAGCGTTACAATTAGAATGAATTTCGATTCGCAACCTACCTTCATTCTACATTTAAAAAAATAACGATTTGAAGTCACTATGGCAACAGTTTTATACCGTGTGTCCACAGGGTTTCGCACCATGAAGTCAGAGCAACGTTAATTTATTCCAAAGATCAGCTCTTGCTTTTACGAAAACAGCTTAATGACAAATCCTATTATATTTGTTTTTCTGTGGCAATAAACGATTAGTCGTATTCAACTTGACGTATGGTGTCAAATTCGACGATAGCAGGTTAGGTTTTGCGTCAGTTTTGACACAGACTAACGCAAAACCCAACCTGCTAACCTCGAATTTGACATAGACTTACAGTGTCACCAACATATTATTCATACGCTGTATAGCCATGACCATTCAAAAATGTTCCAAGGCACTTAATTTGTTACTTGCAAATTCAATTTTAATGGTCAATGCTTAGCAACCGTTTGACTATCAATTGCCATTGGAAGAGTAGATCTTTAAAATAAACTAGCATCATTATAGACGAGCCCCAACGCAAATTATCAGCACAGAAATACTTTATTTAACTTAAAACACTTGTTTTTCTATGGAAATAATATTCGGAAATTTCACCTGAACACAATTTTTTTTTTGGGACCATTTTCGGGATCTTCGGGACTAGTCCCGGGACCTGAAATTTAGCTCGTAAGTCCCGAAAACACTTTTGGTCCCGGGACTTGAAAACCCTAATTGGCAGCTAACAGCGCTTGGCACAAATCAAGAGAAAAGTTGTTAACTTCTGAATTAAAATGACGTTGATTCAAAAAAGTTTGAACGCTATTTTGCTTTTTACTGCTGTTAAACTGATGTACGGCCGTATTCATGTGCTGATCCAAATGATTTTTTTTTTTAACATTTGACCTATTTAGAGTGCATAAACTGGATTAATAACGTATTTTTGGGTATATACTTTATAAAAACATACCTCTTTCGCGCAGTCCTGGCAATAAACCACTTTTCCATCGGTAAAAAAACATTTTCTGTCTTGCACTAAACGGCGCAACGTAACACTTAAACTACTTTTTTCTTTGGGCATTTTTAGATCTACCAGCATCCACTGAATATCACTGCAAAAATATAACTGCACAGTGCACAGACCACCAGTAAACTAGTAAAATTGTTAAAGACTGGTTTATGCTACTGACGCGTTTATACAGTCTTAATTTAGTCCCAGCTGATTCTAAGAATTTCTTAAGTATTTTTCTAAGGAGAACTGACCTACAGTAACAACCCGCATTTAGAGATAAAGTAAACGCTCGACAATGTAGGGATTAAAAGGATTGGGATAGAAACTGAGCATGGTTTACCTGTTTAAATGGTGATATAATTTTCCAAGAATAAATAACTACAAACATTTTTCGTTTAAATTTGGGGTTAAACATTTTATGTCAAATATTTCTAAAAATATTTTAAACAAAAAAGTAAATTAATGTAAAAACAAAACACTACAGTAAACCACCACATTTTTATGGATTACCAAAGATACACAAACCAAATGTACCACTTAGGCCAATAGTTCGTTCTATAGGTTCTCCTTGTCACAGTTTAGCTAAATATTTACTTAAAATACTGAGGGCCGGTTGCAGAAAGCAATGTTAAGTCTGGTGTTAGCTAACGTCGCGTCAAAGTGAACAAAATCGCTTCAAATTTTGTTTACTAATGTATTAGTTACCATAAGCATTTCAGATTTGATTCGTTTTTGTTCACTTTGACGTCGCGTTAGCTAACACCAGACTTAACGTTGCTTTCTGCAACCGGCCCTGAGTCCTATATCAGGAAATACAGACATGTATATAAAGAACACGCCCCATTTCCTTGAAAAACTTAAAGAAGCAAACATAAACACACAGCACTTAATGGTTAGTTTCGATGTAGTTAGTCTCTTCACTAATGTTCCAGTAGACAAAACACTCAACATCATTAAACATAGGCTACAAAACCATAACACATTACATACACGAACAACATTAAACGTTGGTACCATTATGGAACTTTTAACACTATGCATTAAAACGACATACTTTCAACTAAACAATGAATTTTACCAACAAGATTTCGGGATGGCAATGGGTTCTCCTCTATCTCCTATTGTTAGTAACATTTTTATGGAAGACTTTGAACAACAACATGTCCACACGTACACCAACAAACCAGTAGTTTGGTGGAGATGTGTCGATGATGTTTTTACAATTTGACCTCATGCTATGGATGGTTGAGGTGGACAAATTCCTTGAACATATTAACAGTAAAGAAACCTTCATCAAATTCACATTAGAAACAGAGCAAAACAATCAGTTACCCTTTCTTGATACACTAATCACACGCACAATAAATACTTTTGAAACATCAGTATACCGTAAGAAAACCAATACTAATAGGTACTTACATTTTAATTCTAACCATCACAAAAGCATAAAGACAGGCATTGTAAAAAAGTCTCTACGACAGAGCCAAAGTTGTTTGCTCTAATGATAAAATTTTCAAAAAAGAGAAAGAATTTATTATTAATGTTTTACAAAATAATGGCTATCCAGAGACTCTTGTTCGGAACATTTTCAATACACGAAGCAATGTCACACGCGTACAAAGAAATGACACTCAAAAATATAATACTCTAACTCAGCGGTTCTCAACCTTTTAGTAACCACGTACCACTTGAAATTTTCAGAGATTTTGACGTACCACCTTATATTTATATATATTTTTATTTTTATTTATTTATTTATATATAATATATAATTACATATAATTTACATTTGGTCATGTTTAGGAAAATAAAAATGCATTCTACAACTGTATGTATGTACATAGAATTTACTTAGATACAAAATAAAATGTATCATACATTAAAAACAATCTTAAATTAGTTCATTGAACACAGTCATTTAAATTTAAACAGATCCTAATGAGCTCTTTGTTGTTGTTTGTCATTGACCAAATTTTCTATATCTGGGTTGATTGAGCTCAACTTGATTCTTAAGTCCTCTTCAACACTAATGCGGTTTCTGTATTTATTTTTTATGTACAGCAGTTCTGAAAAGCCCGATTCACATAAGTACGAGGTTACAAATGGAAGTAAAAAGATTATTGCTTGCTTGAACACTGATGGATATTCAGTTTTTGTCCCCATCCAAAAGTCTATTAAAGAGTTTTCTTTAAACGCATCTTTCATTGAGCTGTCACTTATAAGGTCGATGAAACACTCTTTTGAGTGACTAGGAAATTTCCCTGAAAATGGATTTCTAATCCACTCATATTTAGAAAAATCTTGATTAAAATAGTTATCAAAACTCGTTTGAAGGGCTTCCATATGACTAGTGATATCATCAGTCACTTCTGGCTTCAGAGAAATATCATTTTCTTCCAAAAATGATGCAAGAGTAGGGAATGCAGAGAAATCCTTGTCCTGTGCTTGAGAGCGAAACAGAACCAACTTTTTCTTGAAGGATGATATTTTATCGTTGGTAGTGAACACTGTTGTACTTGGCCCTTGAAGTCCCATGTTCAAGATATTAAGCCTATCAAAAATATCAGCCAAATACGCCAATCGTGATAGCCATTCTTCATCATTGAACAAGTGTTTCATGTCGTGATTTTGTTCACTTAAAAACCTAAAGACTTCTGACCTCAGTTCAAATAGACGAGTTAGGATCTTGCCTCGTGACAACCATCTAACCTCGGTATGTAGGAGGAGAGTTTGATATTTTCCACCCATATCTTCACACATCAAAGAGAAAAGCCGTGAATTAAGAGCCCTGGCCTTAATAAAATTAATGACCTTCACGCTATCCGTTAAAACAGACTTAAGGTTGGCAGGCATACCCTTGGAAGCCAAAGCTTCTCGGTGAATAACGCAGTGAGTACTTTGGCATTCTGGAGCAACTTTTTTTATTCTTGCTCCTAATCCACTTAAATGACCCGACATAGCTTTTGCTCCGTCCGTGCACAAACCAACACATTTAGACCATGATATTCCCGCTTTCATAAAGTACTCATTTATGACATTAAATATGTCCTCAGCTTTAGTGTTTGATACAAGAGGTTTGCAAAATAAAAATTCTTCCTTTACTTCACTTTGATAATCAAAACGTATGAATACAAGAAGCTGCGCCATATTTGTTATGTCTGTGCTCTCGTCTACTTGCAGTGCAAAATAATTACATTCGCGCAGTTGAAGTAAAAGCTGTTCTTCAATACTCGAAGACATCTCAACAATTCGCCTCTTTACTGTGTCATTCGACAACGGAATTTTCTCAATTTGCTTTGCTGCCTTTTCGCCTAATACTGCCTCGACCATATCCTTAGCGACCGGAAGTAAAAGTGTCTCGCCAATTGTATGAGGCTTCCCTTCTTTAGCTATTCTATAACTGGCAAGGTACGATGCTTTGACCAGTTTTTTGTCTATATTTATAAATTTTGCCATGCACTGATTTCCTCTCTTACACAATTCAGATTTTCTTTGAAAAAATTCAATAGGTTTGTCAACCAAATCGGGATGCTTAGTAGTCTGGTGCCGCTTTAGTAAGGAAGGCTTCATGCTCTGATTTGAAAGTGTTTCTGAACATACAACACATTGTGGAATAGGATTATCGTTATTTTCTGTGCCAGGTTTTACTATAAATCCTAACTGTAAATACGCTGCATCGTACTTACGATTTGGCTGAGGTTTAATCTTCTTTTGACTGTCCTTAGAGGTGGAGGGGTTAGTCAAATATCGCTTCATTATGACTAAAAACTAAAAACTAATGCTGAATTACTACTAAAAACTAAAACTAAACTTCACTTCATGGAACACAATCGAAAAACAGCTAACATTGGCATCATAATGAAACTACTGGGTGAGAAAGTAACACAAGAGAACGTGACACCAGCTCATGCCACTTTCAAAACAAAACTGACGGGGTGGGATGGTTGTGATGAGTGGCGGGGGGTGAGGAGTGTGAGAAGGAATTGAGTCACTCGGGTTGTTTGTGTAGCGTCAAGGTCAGCTCGGTCGGCCAGAGGCTCGGGAGTCGTTGACACTGCACGTCAGGGCGACAATAACTGCGCTCGGACGAGCCAAAATTAATGACGCGTATAAAACAACCTAGCTGGAGCCTATTCACGTACGTCTAAAACTGCCACTATTCTATGTAAAACACAGATGGAGGAATTGTATTCTTAACGCGGAAATGTTGCATCGTAACTGTAAATTAATGTTATTCACATTCAACAGTTTTTATTGTTATTATTAATATATGACTGCGTACCACCTGAAATGTGCCCGCGTACCACCGGTGGTACGCGTACCACCGGTTGAGAACCGATGCTCTAACTATATCATATATTCCAGGCATATTTGACAAAATTAGACGAATTGGAAATAGATTCAATGTTAGGACGGTATTCAAAACGATAAATACTTTACGGTCAGTTCTTACAAAAACTAAACCGTTCAACGAAGAACAACATTCAAGGAATTGTATATATAGTATTCCCTGTGAATGCGGGAAATATTATATCGGTGAAACATCCAGACCTTTAGCAGTTAGAGTTAAAGAACATAAAAATATGATGAAAACGTATCAATTCAATAAGTCTAAGCTGGCAGAACATGCTTGGGATGAAAACCATAAAATACAATGGCACAGCACAAAGATCTTGTCTAAAGAATCGATGTCAACTAGGCGAAAAATTAAGGAAACGGCATATATTTTACTTAACGAAGAAAAATGCGTGTCGTCTTTCTCAATATTTTTAGACAATAGTTGGCTATCGATTCTTAAAGATGAGATCAAGTAGGTATAGATATCAACAAACGTCAATGTCAAAAAATTCATTGGAGGTTGGTCGTTTTTCCTTCCAGTGAAAAAAGATAAGTTTCTTGTTCGTTTTAATTGTTATTCGTTGATAACGAGGGCAGATTGTCCCTCGAAACGTTCGTTATTAATATTTTCGTTATTTAATATTTTAATTATGAGTGTAATAATGTTATAACTATACGATGTTTGTATTTTTCGTACCTTATATTTAATAAAGGGTGGTATTTAACAGTCTACCAAATTTACCCAACCTTTTCGTACAAAAAAATACTTTCGTTTCCCAAAAATGCTAAATGCTCACTAAAATTAAGAAAATACATAATCTTAGAGCGACAACCAAAAATTGACATCATGCTAGTCTCTTATATTATTTGTTCCCAAAAATAACTTTCGTTGGCTAAAAATGCTAAATGTTCACCAAATTTTATTCCGCATTTAATTCTAACATGATACCCAGATATTTAATTTTCGTCAGCGTCTTATATTATGTAGCATTTAAAAAACACTATTTCTTTGGCAAAAATACACAATGTTTACTATATTTTATACCACATTCAATTTCAAAAGTATACCCAGATTTATATTTCTTGCTGGCCTAAATATCACTTATAAGAAAAATCTATCGTGTTTTATTAGGTCTTGTTTATTAATGGGGACATAGAAATAAGTCTGAAGAATTCTTAGAAATAAATCAATATCTTTATATATATAATGCTTCTGTACGTCTGTATGTAACTGAACTCCTCCTAACCGGCTGGACCGATTTTGATGAATTTTTTTGTGTTTAAGTGGGTCCCTGGATGGTTTAGATTTACAATTGGACCCGGTAAGTGGCGCTGCAATCGGGTTCTAGGCAATTTAAAAAAAATTTGACGAAATTTCTTTTTTAATTTTTTAAAGATTTCTTGCATATCAAAACATATAACCCCAAAATTTCACCACCCCCAATATTTTTTAAAATGAAAAAAATCGAAAATACGAATATCGAAAAAACGTTTGCTGAACCCTCTGATAGCAGGCCTGTCGGGCCCGCTAGTATATATATATAAAAATCTAACACAAATTTCACAAAACAAAATTGAAAATTAAACTTATTAAGTTTTTTCATACGGCAATGCTACCAAACACAGTGTGCGGCTGCAAGCTGAAGCCTGCAAGAAGTTTGTCTGGATCTGGAAGCGACAAGGAGAGATGCTCGAGCTTATTTCATTTTTGGAGTAACAGAATAATTATTTGACGCACAAGTAGTTTTTTCGAGAAAGACTAAATATAAATGGATAGCGCGAATATTTATTATGTGCAGCACGGACGCGTAACTTGAGCGTTCTATATTTGGTGAACATTTAGTAAAATTGATAGAAATATGGAATTTAAAATGTAAGCAATGGTAAAACAATACGCAACATAGCTATTTTAGTGGTGCTGTTCTCATTTTCTGAAGTATAATAATTTGGGTTCCATTAAGATTTTTTGATGTTCATTAAATTTTTTGGTGGACAGCGCTAGGGATGTATGGTTTAATTTGGTGTACATTATATTTGATCCCTTTAATAAATACTTTAATTTAGACATAATTTTATTCAAAAAGCGGGAGTGTGAAAGTATATCCCTATTTGACAATTGCGTATTGCGACCATTCCTCGAACAATTCGTTCAACAAAAAAATTTTGTCAATTTATAAATAAACCTTGAATATCATAAATGATGGGAAAACTACGTGGATTTGGATTTACAACAAATATTACATCATGAAATATATAGAAAAGGCCAAAAAATTAAGCGAATTTAATTTGTTAAGCGCTCGAATATGTATTAGAATCTATTGCAAATGCTGGAATTTCTGTCACAGGTGACGTCACGTACAAAGCATTCTGCAGCGGAGATGCGCACTAGCATACCGGTAGAAGTGTATCGTGCTTCCATGTATTTCAAAGTTAAAAATAAACAAAACTTAATTTTTTTAAAGTGCTTACCCTGTATATATTTGTCTGAAATTTTCCCAGTTTTATGCCAGGACGACATATAATCCGCATGCTAAATATCGTCATTCTCCAACAAATAGTTTTTGAGTTATACCGCCAACAGACAAACGGAATTGAGAAAACTTGTTTTTCGTCATCTAGAGACCCTGAAACGTAAAGATCTGAAGGAATCTCGGAAGGTGATTTTTTCGCAATTACAATACTGTCTTCATCTTTTAGATGAGGGAAGTAAAAATACATTGAAACAGAATTTATTGATAAAGATAAAATATTGAACAATACACTGTCGCGAATTCGTCTAAAGTCCGACAATCCTTTTAGTCAAAATATAGTTGTACACGAAGACTAAAGCTACTGTTGTGAGATTAATAAGACACTTTAAGTACAAATACTTGCATTTATTTTCTGCCGTTTACGAAACAACTTAAGTTTAACACCGTCATTTATTAACTAACTAAATTCTAAGTCCAGTTTGACCAAGAAAACGTGGTAGGCATTGTCAAATTTTCTAATAAGAGTAGCTGTAAATTTTGGACTTCTGTCACATAGAGATGTACGTGACAATTCATAATAGCTCTATGATTCTACAAACTTGAAGGTTTCACACGCTAAAATTTGTTAATCGGTCGACATCTTGCAAAGAATCCCTAATAAATTTTACAATTCTAAAGGAATTTGCTCCAGCTGGCACGTAATTTTTATGACAGAGTTGCAATAGTTGCACTTCTGATCACGTATTAATCATCTAGTTTCGTCCAATTTTTCGGCTTACGAGGTAAACCCTGCATAAATTTGCCCTTACCCATTCCGTGAGATTTGAATATTTTCTTCTTCCCAGAGAAAAGCACGTTCTAAACATCGGCTAAATACTCGCCTGTTGTAACTTTAATATGACCATTTTGCCTACGAAATTCGACCTTAAAATATTTACGATACAAATTGCTTATGGCTACTAAAGTACAGTCTATTCCTACAACTGCGGACAGTTCATTTTCATTCAAGAACGCAAATCGTAATACTTTTGCTTATGGCACGTAACGAGGCTCGTTTGATTGCTGCAAAATTCGGCTCACTGCCTTGTTTTGACAATCAAACTCGTTTTGTTAAGATGCTCATAATCAAACTTGTATCGTTAATATCTATAACCATTATATATTAAAATAAAATAAAACACATACAGCTACTGTACACATATTTACCGCTAAAAATTTACTGCGCAATTTACAACCAAGCTTGGTTAACTTTAATATCAACAAGAAGTAATAGTAAACCTTTTACTTACAATCATAATATCATATGCAATTTTCCAGTACTTAATAATATTTTCTTGCTTAATATGTTTTTCACAAACATGGTCATTCTCATCAATAGGGCGATCAAATCGGGAAAGGCCTGACTCCATAAAGTTAACCTAACAGAATCTTTTGTACTGAACATACACCTTTTCTGGATTTGCTTTATACCCAGACGGGCAGTTTGGTACAAAGTACTTATTGTTCACCATTTCTTAAATTAAATAATTTCTACTGGCACTTCATATATGCCTGTACAAAAATAGCGTTAACGGAACCGCACCCGTTCATTCACGGTATAGACAGATCCTTCACCTTCTCTTTATACACCGTGGTTCAAACAAACTGTTAAAGCAGTTATTCCAGTCATTAGTTGGGACAGTAAATATTGCGATTTTGAAGGCATCGACTGCTTCTTATGTCACCTGGAACCGTTGACCACGCAGTCCATTCTTGATCCTTGGGCACGTAAAATAATCGTTAGGACTTAGGTCAGAAGTGTACGGAGTATGATCTAACAATTCGATGTTTTCCTGTTCTAAAAAGTATTCTGAGCTGTGTGTGAACTTGAACTGCAATTACTTCTGGTAAACAAATGGTTGTGTACCAATCGGCATTAACCGTTCTTCAATCTTGTAAAGGAATTGAAGCTACATGGCCTGATTTTGGCACCATCTTTGACACATTTCGGGAATGGATAACTTTGGTAGGATTCTTCTCATTTTGAAACACCTAAAAAGAGCAGATTGACGTTTATATTCGGGTTCATAGGAATCATACCTGTATAGCAACACTACATGCGTGTTAAACCGGCAAAAGCATTAAGGCTTCATTCAATCAACGGTTTACTATTTTCGGGTTTTTGTAAACAAACTTTCCATTAAAGTACGTTTTTTCCTATAAACATTTTCAAGGTAAAATAAAATTGGCAAAACTGCTTTTTTTAGATTATTAGAAAATTTATTTTTGTAAGGTTTTTCTGTAAACGACTTGTGTCATTTTGACATTTAAAATTAAATTGTCAGCTTTTCCTGTTTGAAAATGGATACGTGTAAAAACTGAATCTTTTAAAATTAATTGTAAAAAAAGCAATTCTGAAGTGTGCAGAAGAACTGTTGGATCTGCAGCCTAACATACCAGAAGATGTTTATGAAAGATTAGTAAGAACTTTTGAAGTACATAGAACTTTAATGCCAGATTATAAATTTTCCACCATTTTTTTAGTTCTAAAAAGTTGCTAAAACAAATTCTACCAACATATTTAAAGGAATCCAAGTTATACCAACATAAACCCTAAATTCTTTGACCTTGAAAATTTTTATAGGAAAAAAACGTACTTTTCTTTTAATAGGGGGTATTACAACACAAAACAATTACTTATTATGCCTATTGGTTGTGTTTTTTAAAACTACGAACACAAGTACATTTTATTGAACAATAAGGAGGGTTTATTTCTGCCCTATCGAATTGCACTCACAGTTGCCCGCCCACACACGCCGTTTCAACACGCCATTACAAATTGAGTCCATTACTGACTACTCGAAACGGTCGTATTAATGACGTAAAAGATTTGGATTATTAGAATGTGATGTCTAGAAATAATTAAAACAAATCTATTGATAAATGTGTTTTTGAAAATGTTGATTATTTAGAAAGAACAGTTCAGGTTATAAAAGGTGTTAGTTTACCTCTAAATTTATTTGCGTGCATATTTCATTTAATAGTAGCTTATTTCATCTCGGAAATACTTGTTGCGGGGTCTTTAGTTTCTTTTAATAACACTGCATTAGTGGCAATGACATACAAGCAGTACATTCAGAAAGCGATGAATGTATTAGGTATTGTCTTATTTTGTTGCTATCATAAGAATCATCATATTTACGTACCTTTTCCAAATATATCAACAAATACTATGAAATACAAGATTATTAGAAATGTTCTTTTATTTTCAGAATTCTTTATCGAACTGGACAGCCATTGCAAGCCTTTGACGTTGCACAGTTCGCTCATAGCCGTGGTGAAATATGTCCGTGCTGGATTAAAGTGGCTGAAAGAGAAGATGTAATCCACCATACACTTTTAAAAGTGAAAAAGGTATGCCAAATTAGGACCGAGCCAATTTACACGTCAATGGATTAAGCTTGCAATTCGAAAAGAGTTTTACCTTTTTTACATAGAGGGTGTTATGGAAATGAGTGCAAATATTTTAACCAGCGATAGAGCTCACCAAAATAAACAAATTTTCTATTTGTTTTTCATTTAATCGCATATTTTTTTTTATCATTTATCTCTTCTAAATTTGACGAGCCGCTTGGTAAGCAAATCTAAGTTAAAGGTGAACGACACAAGTATAGTAAAATTCAAAGTTCTTACGGTCAATAACTTACCTACCTCAACGTACCTTCCGTTGGTGACCAGATGTGAACCAAAGGTTTTATCAGTATCTATGCAGTTTTTGTTGGTTTGCACATCAAAGAAATGTTTTTTGTGTTTTGTGCCATTAAATTAAAATATTTTTCCATAGGCGGATATGCATTTTTAGAGTAAAATTGTTTTGAATTTTAACTCAGTTTTGAGGGCGTTTTCCAAAAAATAATAAATGGACAAGTTCTTCAGTTTAGCGAGTTCTATTACGGGTTAAAATATTTGCACTCATTTCCATAACACCCGGTATATTATACCTATTATTGTATAGATAAGTAAAGAATATATTATAATTGTTTATTAGAGCATATTGCCACTTAGAAAGGTTGTATGTTGCAGTCGAGACGTTTAATGTTTCTAGTGTGCTGACCTCGCGGTGCAGTACAGAACTACAAAACTATTTTTTACATTCTTTCTAGTGCCGTGAAGGTGAATTCCACATAATGTGTATTTTTGTATATATTGTACGCTAAATTTTGGCATATTTACCGCTATGTTTACACAACGCTGAGTAAGGTCTACAGATTATCCTTTTGCTGTGACGTAACAATTTTCTATCTTTATTTAACAATAAGAAACTGGACGAAACAAAAAATCTGCAGTTTTTGGTCAGGTCCGCTTTAAGTATGGCGTGTTTTATAATACTGTCAATGTGAAATTTTTCCAATATGACAGTAAAATAACGCGCAATAATAAGCAAGTCAGTAAGCCTAATTATTTTAAGCGTTACGGAACTTCTTCGAAGAGGAGAAATGTCGGATTACATAGTTCAAGAATGTCTTGATTTGAATAATGAGCTATTTAGAGCATCCCCTACATTAAAGGTTAGGTATATGTCAAATTCTTTCTAAAGTCTACTACCTGCGATCTAAATGATCTTTTTAAATTTCAGTGTAATATAAGACAATATTAGACAGAAAAAGGGTAATGTGTAGACTTTAATGGCCTAGATAATCAAATATGACAACTCGAGCGGATGCTCACCGGTTGTGGACATATACAAAAGTAGTCATTATTTTTTTTGCATATATTGTAGCATAAGTGTGCATTGAAATCAGAACATAATTTTGTACTTCTATTTTATTATGGTCGCTAATTAATCACACTTAAATTAATTGGAAGTTTGTTTTTAGTACTTTAGGCACATGTTGCTGCAAATGAAATTTCTTACGAGATTACCACGTTATGTTTTGTGTTCTGCCTATATATTTTTTTAGTTTTGTAATATCTTATTTTCGGGTAATTCTATTTACTGTAATGATATCTATGAAATTTCTAATGCTCGGTGCATGCACAAAGCAAGTTTGGTTACAAGCCTAAGTGCTAAACTCTCGCGTGGCATTAACACTGCAGACCTAAACATAGGTTAGACATGGTATTGTTAGGGACCAATGGTTTAAAATCACTTTCCAAACAGATTTAAAAGGCTCATGTTATGTTAATTGGAGGAACTAAAGAAGGCTAACTATTATTTGATTGTAACTTTTAAAATCGAGGCAAGCCGATTATGATAAACATATTTTGTATTTAACTGGAATAGGAATAGAAAACAAAATTGAGCCGAAATTCAATCAGATTTTCATTATACTTCATTGTAAATAAAGTAAGGTTATGTTATGGGAATGTGATTTTGTACGATTTTTTACTTAATACAGGGTGGGCAGGAGGTAAGTGCCCTACTTCAGGAGTGTAACTACACATAAATGTGTGATTTTATAAAAAACGCAAGATTTATAATCCGATTTCATTTATTTTCAAAATTACAGTGTCAAGGTGAAATTTAAATGTGTTTCGTTCCCATCTAACTGGCACCTTCAGATGTTATGTACAAAATGGGAAGTGCTCCACTACCGCACAGTGTGTTTCCTCTTCCGTTGGGTCTCTATTTATAGCAACGTGTGTTTTTGAAGGATACAATTCTTCGATTGTTTGTATTTCATCAGATTTTCCCTTAGGAGCATTCCACTGACGTTGTATATCAGTAACAGATACATTGTCTCTTGCAAATAAGCACAATGCAGCCATATAGTGACACCGAAATTGCCTCCTTGGGCAAATACAGCTGATTGCTACATGTAGCAGCCTGAATATTTCGTTCTGCATCCAGTGTAATCTAACAAGAAAAACTGTAAAGATTTACCTGTATAATACAAATTTTGTTGAACTTACATCTAATGAATATATTCGATCACGCATGCTGGCTTGTACCTTCCCTCGAATAATTAGCATATCACCATCAAACGTCAAGTTCTGTACTCTGTTCGATTTCATTGCATTTTCGCCCCTGTCAATTAGGCCGAGTTCTTCTATTAAAAAACCTGCAATTGCCCCGAAACTTAAAACGTGCCCTTGTTGAAGCATGATCCCTGCAATACATCAATTATTGAATTTGTAGGGCAGAAGAGTAAACTCTTTGCACTAACATAATTTTTTAAAAATTAAACATTGTTGGCCTAACCTCAAACCTGAGTTTAAAATCGTTTTTGCGTGACTATTGAGAACTAGAACTACCGCTGGTAGGTACACTATTTAGTTTATTACCTTATACAAATCAGCAATAAAACAGGCACAACAGCTATTAAATTCTGACTCAAATTATAAAATCTAAGTAAACCCCTTATGTTCAACTGTTTGTTTGGAAAGTGGTACCTAACCTTCCTCAATAAACATGGCGGCTTGACGTCATCACTCCCTACCAGAGCTGTTAGATTATTGTACATATGTTGTGACCTTTTTGTTTGAGTTATGTTTTTACTCTGTACCATCACATTTTTTGAAATTTTCTCAGCATGTTCTGGTGATGACAACTGCCGAAGCAACATTCACACCGCATGGGGGCTGGAGTCTCCATGTTGCGACTGATGAACCACTGTTTCTTTTTGTTTGAAATATATTATTTATTTTATATTTATTTTACAACTATGTATTTGTTGCTTCTTATCCTCAGTTTGGTTGTAACTTCTAGACTGGTAACAAAACTTAACTGTTAAGCAAACAATAGTCTAAATCAGGGGTCGGCAACCTGCGGCCCGCGGGCCGCATGCGGCCCTTTGCAACTTTTTGCGCGGCCCGCCAAAGCACCAATATAACTTTAGGAAAAATCAACAAACTTAGAGCGTAAGCGTGCCGAAATGTGGCCGGTGACAAAAATGCGCGACAAACAGAAGCATAGTGGGAAACCTATTTTACTGCGCAAGTTTAATCCCCATAATCGGATGATTTCAATAATCGGAATGTTCCATTTCGGAATGTCTATTGTTTGGGTTTGGAGGACGGTCAGTAATAGCTATTTACGTTATTAGACCGGTAACTACATTTTTATGGCCGCACCAATACTTTACAGGTCGAACTGTAGGGCGAGACCTGTATGTTTGGCAAGGCCATAAGAATTCTACCGGTCGTGTATCGTATAAGATTTTTTAGGATACTGCATTGGTAACTAGCGTTTACATCGTTACAAACGAGTCCGGTAGATACAATTTACCGGCCTAGACCAGTAGTAACTATGTAGACGCTAGTTAGAAATGCAGTATCCTAAAAACAATTTATGAGTTTGAGTCGCACAGTGGGATATGAGGAAATAAAATATTTTTTCAAATTATTAAGTAGTTACGTTAATAGACTTTCGAAAAATGGTAGTGATATTTTAAAGTTTAATAGCACATAAAGTATATAATAGATAGTATAAAACAATACTTGAATTTGAAGTCTGTAGGTGTACTATCTAATAATTAATCTACGAAATACCACTGCCATTAGTGCCATTCACGTATCATACACGTGCGCACACGGCGCGACCCGTCGACATTCGCCAACCAGCATATAGCAGTCAAGTGAGTCAATACAACATTCCGTATTCCGTTCAGTTCAAACTGGCATTTCGTTTTCTCATTTTGTGTACCGAATAGTAAAATAATCGAATTCCGAAAGTTCCAAATTTTGTGCACCGAACAGTAAAATAATCGAATTCCGAAAAGTTCCGAAATAATAGGAACCTTCCGATTTTTTGAACAATCGGAAACTTTCCGATTATTCATTCCGGATAGGCCCATCACTAATTCTTTCATTTCGCCAGTTTGCTACTGTATGTTCATATGTGCGTTCATGTTGACAGCCGTATGACGTTTCACTACAATATTTTATATTTTTTATATTTATATATTTTATATTTACATATTTATACATATTTAATTGGAATTGTATTTTCTTTTTTTTCCCTTTTAAGAATTGTAAAATTTTTGTTCTCTAACATTATTGTTATTATAGCATGTCAATAAAAAATAAATTTTTTCTATATTTATTTTTAATAATATTTATACTCGTATATGATATAAAAGCACTATTTAAGTTACATTTGAATGTGCGGCCCGCATAAAAAATTTTATTTTGAAAATGGCCCGCCGTCCGAAAAAGGTTGCCGACCCCTGGTCTAAATCATAATATGCCACAGTACCTTGTAAATATGTAACTCGAGTAATAATTATCAGATGATGTGTAAATAATACAACAAAAACAAGGACTCAAAAATGTCACAAATATACCATCATCAAAATAACTCGGTCTTTGGCTTCTTCATCTTACCCTCATCAGTGCTTCTAACAACCACAAGTAATCCAAGTATTGAAGTTCCATAAGTTGAACTTGGACGGCTTCAATATTAATATTCTATAATTAGGGTTAACTACTAATAACTTGTAAATATCAACATTATAGGAATGAATGGTGTAGAGGTTATTACACCACCCCTCTTCCGGGTTTTTTATGTATAATAATTAAATTAAGATATCTACCCTATTTGCTTATTGAACAGAAGTAGTATCAATAATAATATATTTCGCACTTACCTTGTTACTTTCAAATGAATTCTAAATTGACATATCTCATCAATAAATAACTACATTTACACGGTCCGCTAACACCGGTGTTATAACATCGATTGTTGTTAAAACCGGTGTAAATTGTCATGTAAATGGGGTTCAACGCCGGTTTTACTAGAACCGGTTTACTTACGCTACACCACTTCGCCAAGAGGCGTGACGTTAGTAAGCGGGTGTAAAATGTACGTGTAAATGGATACTTTCGACTTACACCAGTTTTGAAGCAGGACTACCAACATAATTGTAGAGCCGGTTAGTTGTTCCTAGTCGCAGTTGTCAACCACACAAACGACAATAAATTGAGATAAAATATTAGCTGAAAAGTAGATGTGATGTTTTAATCATGCAGGTTATGGCGGTTATGTTTATAAATTTAAAACAACAGACAGCGTCTAACAGAGTGACAGATCAAAAATCTCAAAGCAGTTGGTCACACTGCGACGAGGTTTTAGCTAACACCACGCTAACACCGACGTACACTTTAACGCCTGTACAACACGCCTTGTGTAAACGCAGGTTTTACACGAATTTTAATAATAACGGTTTAAATAACGCCAGCGTTAAATTACCGTGTAAATGTAGTCAATATATGACATTGAAATTATGTCATTTAAATCTTTTTAAATGTACCTCGGCTAGCCAGCTTATTTAGCAATTAAGAACTCTATTTCCTTCTCAGCTGAATGAGTTATTGTTAATATAAATTATATCTTTAGAATTGTATTTTGAATTATCAAATTATTATCAATTTGACTAGCTTTTTAAATCACACTATCTAGTACTTGAAATTAAGGGCCGAATTCATAGACATAACTAACACTAACACTCACCTCAACCGTCACTCATTGAGTACTGATGTTAGTGTGAGTTTCACTCAAACTCATCTGCGGTATTCAGAATGAGATAGCTATGAGTGACTAATGTAAGTAAACGTTGAGTGGCGCAATTGTCAAAATGTTTGTTGGGGGAACGATTGGCAGCGGAGATTTTACCAAATAACTGTGAGGTAGCACTGGAAATCACTAAAACACAAACTTCATGATAAAGATTTCAGCTGTATAATGTGCTATAACCTCACACGGCGTTTTTAACTTGCCGATTTGGCGTGCGTTTGTATTCGAGAATATCGCTTATACATATTTAGTTGGAAATTTTCCATAGCAACGGCGATTATTGATAATCGGAAATTTTTGGAAATTGACCGGTGCACTTACTGTAGTTTTGAAAAAACCCCGTTAAATTTTAGTATTTAGAGTTTTTGTTTTATTTTTAATAAAAATGTTGACTTCTTCATTTGTAATATTTCCTGTCAAAATATAATCACTTGTTATATTTCTACTGAAAAGAAATTAAATATAAATAAATGTACATTTCTAAATATTGTCTTTTATTGACGATAAAAACTGGTTAATTATATTTTCATTTTTTTAAATTAAAAAATACATTGTTATGAAAATTTTATATGTCGTTCCAAATTACTTGCTAACTGCTCGCTGACTTCTTTAATTATCCTGTAGACGGATGACTAGCTGACAGATAAAATATCACCACATACCCTCTGAAAATAATAAAACAGTATAGTATGTATTACTTAGAAAATTCTGGCACGTTTTTTACGACATACCTGATAGCTACCTGTTCCAAAACAACTCAAAGCTACATACAATTTCAAAATATGTAAAATTGGAACTCCACGAACCACGATTGTTTCCATTTTCAATCTGTGGATACCTTTGAATATAAAACCTCAGGAAGGAGTGTCGTCAACTTGTAGCGTATGATTGAACTACGACGGAAGTCGCCATTTGTAAAACCCATTGATGACTCATTATTGTGAGTTTCGCGTGTTTACGCCGATTTCGCTGTAAACAAACTTGTGGTAAAAAATGGTTAGTTGTGCTTCTTGTGTGTGTTCTCAATCACCTACAACTACAAGTAAAGGAATAACGTTCCATCAGTACGTAATAATTACATGCAATCAGTACAATGTAAACAATGTTCATAACCTAACAAACCTTCATCAGTGGCGTGGTAAGTATGTTTGAAAAAATCTGGTGTGATACACTCACACAACTTCCTTTTACAGTGATCTTATAATTAGACAAAAATTTCATTTTTAATTTTTAACCATTGTTAAAAATTTTCAAAAATTACAAATTCTACAAAAACTGTACAAAATCGAGTGTTAGTTGAAGAGACAAATTTTCTCTAGAATTTTAAGGTGAATTCAAAAATGTAATAATATACCGGGTGTTTTATTTAAAATAGGAATTAATAAAAAAAATAGAAAAAAAAACAAAAGAAACCCACTTTAGAAGTATTCAACTGGAAAATCACCTATCTCACATCAATACACATTAAAAATGTAAGAAAAATGTAAAATTTAAAAAAAATCGTTAGAGCCGTTTTTGAAAAAATCGAAAAAAACTGAAAAATCACAAGAGTAAACACCTACTTCCGGTTATGCGATTTTCTTCAAAAGCTTGCTGTCTCATCTACATAGTACACAAAACTTATATATGAAGTTTCAATGCCATACCTCTTTTCGTTTTTGAGATATTCTGTTCACAGACAGACACACAGACAGACAGACAGACAGACCAATGAACAAAAACATGTTTTTTGGGATCAGGGGACTCGAAAACGTGAAGATCCGTTGAAAACTCAATTTCGAATTTTTGGGGTGAATCCAATACTTCCTTTATAGTAGTAAAAGGAAGTAAAAAGGTTTATTCTCTACTTAAACTTAACAGTTTTGCTACCCCTTTGTCTCGTGACGCTACTGGTCAATGTAAGCGGAAACACCTATCTGCCATATTGAAGACCCAACTTGTTCCCTATTTTTATACGAAACGCTCCTTCCTGAGGTTTTATATTCAAAGGTGGATACACAATTAGTAAAATAATGTTACTTATCGTTTACCTACCAAACCGCACTCGTACGAGCTCTGTATTTGTGTATCTTTCTAATAGATTTAAGTTATTCAGTAAGATAAATCTGCAAAAAAAGTGTCGACATAAAAACCTTGCTTTATCTATTTATCACATCAAACACTACCTTGGTATTTGTAAAAAAGGATCTTTATGGGCATAATCAACAAACTCCCAAAAATCATCCATTACAGGTAAAAAGGTAGGTACAATGTAACCTCAATTTATGCTTTGAGTGGAACTTTAGGGTACCCCTACCCTAGCTTATATCTCACTTATCTGTCACTCACTTATTAGGCAAATTTTAGTCACTCATCGGTCACTATTTGACTGTGAATACCAATTGGTAATATTAGGATGAGATTAGTATGAGATGAGTGTGAGTGTTACTCAATTTACGTCTCTGAATTCGGCCCTAAACCTTCTAATTCAGTTATAGTGTATTAATATGTTTGGCTTGACATTACATTTAATAATCAAACTAAAGGTTGTCAAAATATTTAATTAAATTACTTGTTCCAAAAATGTGAGGTTAAACTTTCTTAAAGATAACTAGACCAAAAATAATACAATTTCTAAATATAAAAGCCGAAAACATCGAGTACTCAAATCAATTCAAATTTGGAAAACTTAATATTCTAAATGTTCTCTAATTCTAAAATACAATGTTTTATTCTAATTTTGCTGTACCAAACTGTTATGAAAATACACTAACCTTCTCAAAGATGAACTCGTACCTGAAGTGTGTTTCTATATCAGCTCCAAACTGATCACAGTCGTCAAGCATCTCCTTTAAGATGTCGAAGACCCATAAAAACTCGTAGCTGTCGTGACCGTTTAATATTTTGTTAAACGGTAGTGCAGCATGCCACAAACACAAACACTCGCACTAACTGATGACTTAAACACCAATAACCACTTGAAATGGTTTCTATTAATCTCCAAATCGATATGCGAATAATAATTGTGACTCCTTGGTCAGACTTTGATCGTGCAGAAGGCTATTCTTGCTAACACGTACCAAACTTCAATATTACTAGTGGACCCGTTGCAAAATATTTTGCAAGTTATAAAACTTATTTGTAACGTGTGGCAGGATCCATTAGGTAACATTTAAATGTTTAAGTTTTTAAAACTACTCACACGTGATATGGCTACATATATTTCACCATTTCTAAATACTGGTTGTGGCAAATACGATATATTCCCCACTTTATCCACAGTTTGTTCTTATGATTTATGAATTTTTATGGAAAATGACAAATTCAGAGAAAAATTCCTTTACCGAAAGCAAAAAGGTAGTGCAATATTAGAATGTGTTAATCTATACGCGGTAATAATACTCTTCAGCCTGGCCTGTGGCTTGTCCATTTAATACCAAATCTAAGCTGTTCTCAAATAAATCTTATCTCAACTATTAAGCCAGTAAACACATTTAAAATGTTCAAGGGAATATCTATTGATCCTATTTTTGGTGTTAAGCAATGTGGTTATATTCCACTGCAATTTAACGAATCTAGAAGTTTCATAGAAAATTATAAAATGTCATTAAGTGATATAATTGTATTCACACTCAATATTGTTTTTCATATTCAGGCAAGAGAGATATAATTTTGTTGTCGATTTCATCGCAATATTCGTTTTTTAGGGCTAAAATTGAGAATTTGAGGGCCGCTGGTAGGGTAGGAACGGCTAGAAAATCGTTTAAATAAGCGACATGCCTTCACGCGAAAGCGGATAAAACTTCAAAATAACTCGCCCCACGAATATAGGCCATGTGTACGGAATTTGCAGAAGCTTGTTTGCAACTAATTCCGCCAATTGGCGCGGGCTTAAATGTCCAAATATTCACTTCTACACCAAAACTCCGCCAAACAGCGTGGGACACACAAAGAATCAAAAGCAGACTAACTCCTCCATCAGATTATAGAATGCGAAAAACCGTGCAAGCTGCTAGCTTTGCTGTAAAAATGAGACGAAGGCCGAAGCCCAATGAGTTTGCAAAATCCGAGCACCACAAAAAAAAAAAAATCGCCAACCTAACGAATTTCGATGCGCGCGAACCGAATATCGGCACTAAAGATTTGTTCACACAGTACCAACCGCTAAGAGACTATTTACACCGTAACATCCTCTGCTGTGAATTTCAAAATTCCCTGAAAATGATTTGGCGATCTAATATGCCAAATGTCAGGTTCCTGTCTGTTTTAGTTCGCTCGTTACGGCAATCTTTAAAACACAGTTCTAACTCATTTAACTCTTTTTTTCAGGAGATACATTCTGCAAAACCCTGAAAATGGTTTGACATGATTTGCAAAACGAACTAATATGCCGAATTTCAACTTCCTACCTGTATCTATCTCCTGACGATCTTTAGAAAAACACATATACCTCATTTAATCCCTTTGAGAGGATACATTTCCAAAGATCCTGAAAATGACTTGATTCGATGTGTAAAACGAACTACTGTGCCAAATCAACTTTCTACCTTTAGCAGTTACCGTATTATGGCGATCTTTAGAAAAACACATCTACCTCATTTAACCCTTTCCGGAGTTATTTTTGAAAACGCCTGAAATTGATTTGACCTAATTTAAAAAGCGATCTAATATGCCGAATTTCAATTTCCGGCCTGTAGACGATATTGTATAGTCTTCCCTCAAGTTGACCCCAGCCTGATTCAGCCGATTGCCCCTGCACCTTGTTGATCGACATAGTGAAGCAGGTTTTGACGGTTTATTGCAGTTTCTTAAATTAAAAAGAATAGTCTGAAAGAATAAGGGGTGCTCGAGGAATGAAGACTGTCTCCCTTTCTCCAAAACTTATAAAAATTGTGGCCTCGTTTCGATGCGGAGCATTTACCTGCAGTCGAGTTTGGGAGTCTTCACGTTTCTCAGTAGTATAATGGGTGCTCTAACTTTCAAAGGTAGGCGATTTGGAAGAAACCGGGAGGGTCGAGAGTGAGGAAAAACTCAAGGTGGTAGTGCACTGTGTCCTATGCCTCCATCACAGTGTTAATCGACTGATAGATCTTCTCCTCAGAATGAAAGGCTCCGAGGTGTGTGTTGTTGATTTCTAGTGCCTTATAATTCTTCAGAGTGATAATCGCCCTTTTTCGAAGCCAGGACACAGGTTTGGCTGTTATGTTCTTGATGTCGGAATATATTATGTTAGTGAGGTTGGCGATATCTGTCACGGCTTGACATAGGTTTTCGTTGCCAAGTTTCAACAGAAGTTTGGAAAACTATTCGGCCTTGGAATATCCTCTCAGGTGAACCCTTATGTAAATTCCAGGCAATATGTCCTTATTGGACTGATACTCTATTTTGAAAAACCACTGTTATAATACGTACTTATATTTATCTTCAGAGCAACTGCCATTTAAATATCATCGTCGAGCTAGTAAAATCACAGTAAATAAAAAACCACCCAATGCAAAATATTTTGCAACTTATAAAACTTCTTTGTAGACAATGTTTAACTTGTGGCACCATTCATTAGGTAAAATTTTGATTTTTAAGTTTTTAAAACAACGCACCCGTTACATTGCTACATACAGTATGATCGAAAACTATTAACCTCTAGAGGACTGTGGAATTTTGTCAAAAAAATTTTTTGGCAGTCGTGGTAGTAAAAGTTACATTGGCATTTTATATCTGTCAGTTTAAGGTTATGTCAGAAATTGTCATTTCAACAAATACAAACATTCTTGTTGAATACATCAAAAACAACTACAGCCGTTCAAAATGATTTGCTGCATTTTCCATGCACAGCACCACCTAGTGCTCGGCATTAAACATCCTGCAAAAGTTAAGTTTATCTGTTAAAATTGTATAGGTTATATTATTAAGTAGCTTTACTCATCACTGCCAACATAAATTTAATTTTTTTTAAATCCACAGTCCTCTAGAGGTTAAAAGTTTTCGATCATACGGTATAATTGATCATGGCTAAATACCCGTTGTGCGAAATACATTCCTACTTTGTCCTTGTTATTTATTAATTGTCATCGCAAATTCTAAGCGTACAGGAAACTGTCTTCGCCGAAAGCAAAAAGGTAATGTAATATCAGAAGGTGTTTAATCTATATGCGGTAGTAATACTCTTCTGCCTGTAGCTTGCCGATTTAATACTTCCAAATCTAAACAGTTCTCGTATAAATTGCGTACCACTAATCCTGTCGCAATTATTAAACCAGTACACATTTAATTTTTTCAAGAGAATAACAATTGCCGCTATTTTTAGTGTTAAGCAATGTGGAGGTATTCCACTGAAATTTAACGAATCTAGAAATTGTAAAATTTCGTCACTATCTGCAATTGTAATCACACTCAAATATTTGTTTTTGAGATATGTAATTTTGTGGTTAATTTCATCGCAATGTTCGTGTTTTGGCGCTAAAATTGAGAATTTTGAGATACTAAAGATGTTCTCAAGAGTTGACAAACTATTACCAAATATTTCTGTAATGATGTCCTCTTTGGCAATTAGTTGAGATGGAATTTGTATTATTGTATCCTTTTCACCTGTAATCGTGTGATACTCTCCATTTCCAATTTGCATGAGAATGGGCGATGTGTAGGCTCATTCGATTAATAATGAACTGATGTACAGTCAAGATTCACTCATACACGCTACTTTTCGAAAGAGAAGATTGAAATTTTGTTAAAAATTCGCTGTCACTGTACCTACATGTACTTTGACGTTTCACATAATATAGCAGGCGTTGTTCCACTGCTATCGCGCTGTAGCTACGTCACTTGCGTGCTAATATATTTTGGTTTTTCTCTAAAATTTATGCAGTTATTTGCAATTTATGACTTTTGTGCACATCTACACGGTGACGGCTTTCATTTAAAAAAAGAATTATCGAAATCGGTCCGGTGGAAGTCTCAAAATAGATGTCGAAAGAAAACGCTTCACGTTTTAAATATATAGATTCTCACAATTAAAGGGATATTAGACCTTTAACGTGACTAATTAGACTGAGATTACTCAAAATATAGAAACTTTTTCAGTTGCAGTCAACAACCCTCTGGTTGCTAATATTTACTGCCACCAGCTATTCACTTATACTTGTTATCACATGATACCTTTTAGATATCTGGATATTAATTGAAAATAATTAAGCATTCTCACAGCATGCTACATTACAAAGTTAACAACTAGCTGAAGCCCTCACTTGCGCAGATGCAGGAGAGAGTTGGAGTCGGCTAGAAAGAGAAACCAGTACTAGCGGTACACTCGAGTAGAAAAGCAATTCTTGAAAAACACTACCTTTCTGTTGCAACTGTTATTATTGTAATAAATAAAATGTTGCACTACAATCTACCTGCTAAAACATATTATCGTAAATACAAAATGCGAGTAAAATCAGAAAATGTTTTCGCTGAGAACATTGATTCAGTTAAAACATCTGGGAATAATAACACAGTGGTGATTAGAGTTCTGTAAGCAGATTCCTGGCAAGATAAGAGCTGCTTTCAATGGGGATGTTTATAGTTTCTGCATTAACTCCATTATGAGATTGTAACGTAACGTTATAGTCACACAAATAACTAACAATAAAAAAACAGACAATAACAGCAATAATGAGAACAAAGCAACAGAGATAACAACTATAACAAGAACAACACAACAGAGACAATAATAATAACGAAAACAAAGCAACAGAGTCAATAGCGACAATAACAAGAATAAAGCATTAACCGATAAATATCGAAAGCGCTCACTTTCTGCAAGGATGTAACGATCTTCTCTCAAACACAATTTTGCCATAACTAAGTTCTCCCCGCCCTTCAGCTGGAGATTATTGCGCATCCAATTCTCAGGGCCTCGGCTAGTTGTCACGACCTGTAGTTCTGTCACTTTTTGTGATTACACCGTCAGTAATTAGTAAATTGAATTTTACACATTTAATTGAATATATAATTATGAAGCTCGACTCAGAACCACAGACTTAAGAGATAGAGTAACAAGGTCAACACATCACCAAGACACACTTTACACAATGGTTGCTGCGCAAGCACAAAAGGTGCACCAACTTTGTATCCCGAATCCGGGACAAGTTGAGCATTATACCACCAGATGCAAGCGTATAAAGCACCGGCCTCTACATCGCAAGGTAAAATGAGGTTACCGTCAGTACATACATACTTAAATCAAGTGAATGTACCTAAGGAAAAAAGTAGTGAGAGGAGTACCTACATCCAACCTGTATACTTGCATAATAATTCAAAGGCAATGGCTGTTGAGTAAGTGGTGGCAAGATAAGGCTCGAACCACACTATCAAGCTGCTCACGATTCGATCACGAACTACTCTCGCTCCGTTCAAATATTTATACATGGTTAGCAATGGGCACATTCACACTATAGGTAACATTCAAGATCAGGTCGTGCCCATTGCTAACAATGTATAAATATTTGAGCGGAGCGAAAGTAGGTCGTGATCGAATCATGAGCAGCCCGATAGTGTGGATCGACCCTAAGAGCTCAATTATTTTGCATTTTAGCTAAAGAGTGCAATACAGAAAGCTGTTGGCATCTAAACAACAGGTTTTTTCAATAAAACGTGCTCCCCATCTTATCATGGAAAAGTAGAATCTTTGTCAGATATTCTCATTATATGGCAGTAGTGTAGTTAGACGGGTTCTGGCGCACTTCCGGTGGTTTGAAACTTGGCTAAGTGTCACGTGGTGAGGTCATTGGCCTCTGGTTTGAAACTTGGCTAAGTCTAGCCGAAGGTCACGGGCCTAACCGGGGTCAAGGTCACGGGCCTCACCTAGGTCACGTGCCACTTCCGGGAGTTTTTGGGCTAAATGTCAAATTTTGAAATTTTTACAAGACTTATCAAAATGTTCCCAGGCTCAACAGGATGTGAGTCATCGTCTGGGAATGCAAAACTAGTTGAGACTTGTAGATGCAGGATGTTGTTATCAGTAAATAGAACAATGACATCAAATGTTTTAAAATCAGCACGATAATTGGACAATGAAGCCATTGTTGTCTGGAGGAATTTTTGCTGACCTCCATTATCAGATAAACAGGATGTTATTGTCTGAAGCTTTAGACTTGTCCAGACATGTTTGAGAAATGTGCAAAGCTGTTTAAAAAAGGCGTTCTGGGACACATTTGACCTTGAACTTTTTCTAGGTCACGCGTCTAGCCGAGGTCAAGGTCACAGGCCTAGGCCTAGGTCACGGCCGGGGTCGTGGGCCTAGTCGGGGTCATTGGCCTCGGCCACTTCCGAGAATTTTTTGGACTAAATGTCTAATTTTGATATTTTTACAAGACTTATGAAAATTTTCCCATGCTCAGCAGGATGTGAGTCATCGTCTGGGAATGCAGACATGTTCATTCTTGCAGGATGTTATTGAACAATGGCGTCCATTGTTTGAGAAATCTGCACGATAATTGGACAATGAGGTCTTTGTTGTCTGGACGAATTTTTGCTGACCTCCTTTATCAGATAAACAGAATGTTATTGTCTAGAGACTAAAATGTGCAAAGCCGGTAAAGATTGAACAATGAAACTCATTGTTTGAGAAAAAATCAGCACAACTGCTAAATTGAATGCTGTCTTTGTTTGAAAATTTTTGCTGACGCTGTTAAAAGTCTAATTTTTAAATTTTTACCAGATTCTCACGATACATTTTGGAGGTAAAAGTCTAATTTTTACAAGATTCCCACGATGAATTTTGAGGTTAAGAGTCTAATTTTGAAATGTTTACAAGATTCCTATACCGGATGTGAGTCATTGTCTGGAAATGTTAGACTTGTCAAAACCTGCCTGCCTGCCTGTTTATCTTCTGCGCAATTAAACAATGAAGCCATTGTTTGAGAAATGTGCAAGGTTGCAAAAAATAAACCGAATTAATTGTATGGAGTCATTGTGGTCTAATAGTATATATCGAATTATTTCCAGCTAACAAGATGCAATATGAAAATCCAAACCATTTTAAATACCTTGTTAGGCTTTTGTTTTATTACGCGTCCAACGAGATGTATGTCTGGATATTTAACTTTTTGAAACTCAAGATCGTAGAAACATCCTCAAATAGGCCGATTGGAAGCATCTTTTAGTAGTTAGGTAATGTGTTCGATCCCACTGGAGGACTGTTTAAGCGGTAGACAGTATTTAACATAATACAAAAGTGTTGGGGTGTTAGAGACATTGTTTGTAAGCAAAGTAAATATTACGTGTTTTTTCCCGTACTTTATTAAATACACAGTCTCGAAATTGAGCCGATAGTTATTTATTTCGCTTGGATTTATGTACAGCATCCCCTCACTTTAGCAATAAGCAAGTTCCTAAAGAAATATTATTATGCTGTAGAGATTTACAGGTTACAGTTTGGAGTGTAAACTGAGTTAAAAATTTTGGATATTTCTATACCGGTATTAGCAACAGTACCATTTAATTGCATATTGTTTTCTTTTACGTAAGACCCAAGTTTTAGATTCCATTGTATTAATATAGGTTCGAAAGCACTGCTGACAGACAGACAAAAAACTTGTAATGCAGCTGCCAAACCGGGTCTTGTCAAATATCGAACAGAAATATATATTAGTAAAAAATACTCTTCCAGGTTAAAAGTTTGATGTAGTTTTAGTCAATCTTATACACATTCCAGCACTAAAAAAAATGGTAGGAAGCGGAGTCTTAGACAGCAGAATTTTATAATACAAAACAGGAGCGATAAAATAATCGTGTGTACCACTCAGCATTTTTCAGTTTATCCGATTCGGCAACTTCCGCATATCGCAAAACAGACACTTTCTTTGTTCTTGTGTTAGCACCTTGGCTTTAAGAATGTTAGTATATTTACGAAATCCGACGCCACAGCACTGTATGTTTTAACTACATTTTTTAATAACTACAAAAATAAAAAGCAGCTTAAAATATTGTTCCTAAAAGGAGTGGTGGTGTAGTTTTATCATTGAAATTTCGATTTCTTACAACGGTATTTGTAAATAGTCCAGTTTTTGGTTGCAACGAGCATAGTTGTAGCAGAGATATCTGACGAATAGAAGACTATAGAAGATATAAACAGACAGTAATATTAATTTAAAATTGAATTAACTAATATTATTAACAAAGTTGTTAAACGCATGATACAAGCAGTTATTAGTTACTTAATATATACAATTGTCCTATATCCGGTATTCATGGTTTATGTCTTAATCTGATTTTAATAGTCGATTAGAGTCGAATAACTAAGGTTATTACAATGCTAAAGACTGTGCGCAAAAAGTAAGATTAAAATCAAAAATTTTAAAATAAAACCCAGAGAATAAGAATTAAATAAAATAAAGCCAAGTAAAAGCTATTAGATCACTGCAATATATTAGTAAAAAATACTCTAATTAATAAGGATGCTATACTCAATGGTGAGGGATAGTATAATTTTGCCGGATACAAAACTTATCTAGATTGGTTAAAAATCAGATGTATGTATAAGAGAAAATCTCCAACTTGTTTTAAAACATTTTGTCAGACTAGAGAAAATTCCTGTCCAGACCTGCGGATGTGAGTCATCGTCTGGGAATGTACAAGGTTGCTAAAAATAAACCGGATGTGATTGTCTGGGGTTTTTTGCGTAGGTCTGCGCGAGGTTCTGCGCAGGGGTCTGCGCGGAGGTCTGCGCGATGGTTTGGCGGAAAATTCAAATTCTGCGCAGGTTTGGCGGTAAATTTAAATGATACTCAGGTTTTTTTTTTGGTCGCTACATTCGTTTTCATTATCGGTGCAAGTATGTAAGCAGTAGACAGCTAGACAGGTAGACAGGCAGACAGGTAGACAGCTAGACAGGTAGACAGCTAGACAGGTAAGCAGGCAGACAGCTAGATAGGTAGACAGGTAAACAGCTAGACAGGTAAGCAGGCAGACAGCTAGACAGGCAGGCAGGCAGACATACTATTAAAGAAGTAGGAAGAGGGAAGTTGAAACAGATCTTAATTTAGCGCTTTCAAAAAATTATTACTACAGAACATCAGGGGATCAATGGCTTCCATTATCAGTGTCTGAGCATTTGCAACGATGAATAAATAGACCACTGGTCAACCTAACATGTTCCTGTAACGTTTTATGGGCACGACGGTGTAATAAAACGACAATTGTAAATATAATTGTATTTTTTGCACTTCCGGGACTAAAGTTGGCACTTTAGTCACTTATTTCAGGGACTAAAGTAGCTCATTTAATCTCTAGGGACAGAAGTGATTACTTTAGCCCCTAGGGACTAAAGTAAAAATGTTACCGTATCTATGGTAAATTTATGTACACAGCATTCTTAATAAAATTTGTATTTAAAATTAATCAGTTGGCAGTACTGAAGTGCATTGTCAGTCTATGTCAAATTCGAGGTTAGTAGGTTAGGTTTTGTTTGTCATTTGACACACACTGACGCAAAACTTAACCTGCAAATCTCGAATTTGACATAGACTGACAATCCACTTCAGTACTGCCAACTGATTCAGGCTAGCCAGGGCCTGCTGCAATTCAGTTTTTAAAAAATCACTCTGTACACAACATTCTTAATAAAATTCGTACTTGTCAGTTTTCAAATTGACAGATTTAAAATTTTTCAAATATTGGATGATGATGTTCCCAAAAGTGCAAAAAATAGCGTATACCACATGGGACTAAAGTGCCTAAATCCCTTGAGTGATTATTTCCCTCAGGCCCTACGGGCCCTCAGGAAATAGTATTCACTCGCGGGATTTAATGATGCACTTTAGTCCCTCATGATATAATATACTATTATTTGTCTAATGTACATGTATAAAATGATTACAAATATATTATACACTAGTCAATTATTGTGGTAGAGGTGTTGTTGTCATCTCTGTGTGGAGGATCTCTTCGTGCTGTTTCCGAACTGGATTTATTCAATTATTCCTGCCTCCTTTAACTCTTCTATTATACTAACAATTTCATGAATTGCATTCGATATTCATAGTATAACAGACTGCTGGCTCATAATGCAACCATTTAACAGATGAGGAGGTGGACATCTGGTGAGCCTCACTCTGGAGGGCAACTATCTGAGACATCTGAAGCATCTCCATCACGTGCAACCTACCCCCAAGGTCAGCCGCATCCTTGGAGGCAGATAGTGCTGTCACCATACGCAATGCTGTCTGCATCATCAGGGGCGTCACCACCACCACCTTCGTCACCACCATACGCAATGCTGTCTGCACCATCAGGGCGTCACCACCGCCACTTTCGTCACCACCACCACCACCAATGTCTGCACCATCAGGGGCGTCTGCTCCACTTTCATCACCACCACCACCACCAATGTGGCACTGTCCTCAAGGTCAGCCGCATCCTTGGGGGCAGATAGTGCCACCGCCGCACCCTTCAACACAAAATTTGGAGGAGTGTGCGTGGGACAGTACCCCCTCACCGCCTACGCAGATGAGGTATGCTGCACAAACTTCGAGCCACCCCCCTGAGCAGGAACATTTCCAAGCTCGGTATCATTTTGCTCTACCAGAACCGGTGCTACCCCTACATTTAAGCTCGGTTCTGGTAGAAATAAAACTAGGAGGTAGAGTTATATATATAATTTTTTAATGTATAAAATAAAACTATTATTTTAATGTGTGTTTTTATTTAATTAATATAAGTAGGAAAATCAATATAATCTTGAGGCTCGAAACAAGAATCACTTCAGCATTCAACTGTTTAAGCTATGTAATGAAATATTTAAATACTCGTTCTATAAACATGATATGAACATAATCGTGAAATGTCATATGATAGCATTTCCTACACTGCATGCAATAAGTCAAGTTACAACGTCCTTGCTTAACAAGCAACTTTGCTAATCTGCACATGCATAACGTACACTTTGTTTACAAACAAAGCATCAGTTGCGATTGTGACGTATTGTTTGTCTCGAACGTGCGCTATGACAATACTAATTCATTTGTGGATTGTATATCTGAAAGTGGAATTATGTTAAAATATCAATTGGAGGATTCTAGACCTTGTATTACCTAATAACAAAGACACACTCTTACTACTGTAGATCAAAAACTATCCTCCGATATAACTTTTTTACAGAAGCCGCTTATTAAAACTGTTCAAAATTTGTCTAGCTGTCTGTCAATTTTAACAATTACACATTCTATGAGATGTTTATTTACTATTATCAAGATTTCAGTTGCTGTTAACATTAAAAACCATCAGTTAGCAGGTTAACAGGTCGAAGTAGTTTTTTAGTCAAGCTTATACACACATATATATAATTCCAACAGTAAACCGGTAGGAAGCTAACACATAATCTCGTACAAAAACTGTAGACATAAATGTACACAATTTACAGAATCATACGTTTGAAATGCTTGACTCGCCCCCAATCCCAGTCACGTCTTCTTCAAATCATATAAATAAGAAAGAGATGGGGGATTCTTAACACCATTTATTGTACAGATTGCGAGCAGTAATAAAAAATAGAGTGAGAGAGATGCCTGTACCAGTTAAGTATAAGTGCTCAAAATGTAAAGGGGAAACCGATCAAGAAGGACGAAAATGTATTGCTTGCACATTGCCCGAACATATGAAAGAAAACAGTGGCGGTAAACATTATCCTCAATCATATTTCAAAAATTCTAGCGATTAACTGAACACAGCCTGATAATACCCCCATCATTTTTTTTTTATGAATTTATTTATTGACAGCCATATATATTTGCTATTTTTTTTTGCTTTTGTATTAGTATCTGCCTGTCTATCTGTCCAGCTGTCTAGCCGTTTAGCTGTCTGCCTGCCTGTCTGTCAATTTTACCAATTACACATTCTAAGTAATCTTAACCCCATGCAGTGGTTGCTCTAAACTACAAAACGAACAAAAATTAAGAATCAGGGAGCCAACACCGTTATGTAGAAATTTTAGGCAACGGCTTGCACTACGAGAGCATAAACATATAAATCATTGTCTATCGAATAAATCGTAGCAGTCTGATTGTAACATGGAAGCCGTCACCTCTCTAGAAAAATATTACGAGAAGTATTTCTATGAATTTTCAAAGTTATTTCCATGTTTGGTTGCAATCGTATGGATATCACCGTTACGCTAGATGGACATCAGGGCTTTAAACTGATACAAAACTGCAACTTCCAGACCCGATTGATTGGTTTGATGATAATGTGATGGAGCCCATCGAGGAGCATTTTTGAGATTAGAATGTGAACGTGTGAAAAAAATTGTATATGATTTATGATGATGTCCACTTCCTCATCTGTTAAATGTTTGCATTATGAGCCAACGGTCTGTGTTATACTATGAATATCGAATGCAATTCATGAAATTGTTAGTATAATAGAAGAGTTAAAGGAGGCAGGAATAATTGAATAAATCCAGTTCGGAAACAGCACGAAGAGATCCCCCACACAGAGATGACAACAGCACCTCTACCACAATAATTGACTAGTGTATAATATATATTTGTAATAATTTTATACATGTACATTAGATAAATAAAATACAATTATATTTACAATTGTCGTTTTATTACACCGTCCTGCCTATAAAACGTTACAGGAACATGTTAGGTTGACCAGTGGTCTATTTATTCATCGTTGCAAATGCTCAGACACTGATAATGGAAGCCATTGATCGCCTGATGTTCTGTAGTAATAATTTTTTGAAAGCGCTAAATTAAGATCTTTTTTTTTGTTTTTTTTTTAATTTGCACTCAGCCAACAGCCGTTAGGCCAATTACAGGCGTCGCTGTGCAGTTATGAGGACTTCCAACCCCACTAACGACTGTCATGATGTTGTATGACCGCCGGGACCAACTTTTTTCCGTGATAGCCGTACCACGAGGCGCCGAGAGATGCAGCCGTGGAACTCCCATCCAAGTTCTGACCAGAGAGAGCGTTGCTTAACTCTGCTGATCGAACGTGGACGCTTGTTCAAGCTACACCACTCGGGACCCTGTTTCAACTTCCCTCTTCCTACTTCTTTAATAGTATGTCTGCCTGCCTGCCTGTCTGCCTGTCTAGCTGTCTGGCTGCTTACCTGTCTAGCTGTCTACCTGTCGACCTGTCTAGCTGTCTGCCTGTCTAGCTGTCTACTGCTTACATACTTGCACTGATAATGAAAACGAATGTAGCGACCAAAAAAACCTGAGTATAATATAAATTTACCGCCAAACCTGCGCAGAATTTGAATTTTCCGCCAAAACCTGCACAGAATTTGAATTTACCGTCAAGCATGCGCAAAAAAACCCCTCGCGCAGACCCTCGCGCTGACCTGCGCATAAACCCCAGACAATCACATCCGGTTTATTTTTTAGCAACCTTGCACATTCCCAGACGCTCACATCCACAAGTCTTGACAGGTCTGTGGCGACACGCAAATATAGCCTCTATTAACACCTGCAACAAAGGAGATGATAAGATAACTTATAAAAACTGAAAGATGCTGGGTGGCTACAAAAATATGATCAACAGACGACTATTTCATCGCTCCGTTTTGTATTATAAAATTCTGCTATTTAAAACTACCAGTTTAGGATTGGCTTGTGGATGTCTTATACTGAAAAAACCAACTTTTATGCCTTGCTGTATTATTTACTTGATCCAAGAATCTGACCTGTAGGAGCTTTTTCGTGGAAACTTAACACAGTCAACCTAACGACTTAAAGATTTTTACGTAAGACCCAAATTTTAGATTCGATTAGAAATTCAAGAAAATGTTTCCATTAAACAGGTATCCGGGCCTGATTTCCAAGCAATCTAGATACGTTTTTTATCCGGTAAAAATTAACTGTCCCTCACCGTTGGGTATCGTGTATAGCATCCTTATTAATTAGAGTATTGTTGTGGCCTAATAGCTTTTATTTGGTATTATTTAATTTAGTTCTTATTTTCAGGGCTTTATTTTAAAATTTTGATATCTTACCTTTTGTCTGCAGTCTTTAGCATGTAATTGTAATAATCTTGAGTATTAGTCGTGCAGATTTTTCAAAATGTATTATCTGCTAATATTTTCGTTAAGTATTTTATCACCCCTCTTAAATATCTCTACCGGATTGGCTTGCTTATACAGCAAAAACCAACTTTTATGGTTTGCTGTATTGTATTTATAAACCTCGCGATTTTAAAATAAGTTGTATTATCTGCTAATATTTTCTTTAGTTTTCCAAATTCTATAAAATATTCATTTACATAACGTTCTTAAAACCAAGGGCGCTAACACAAGATGTAAATAAACCATAACATTCTTAAAGCCAAGGTGCCAACACAGGAACAAAGAAGATGTCTGTTTTGCGATATGCGGAAGTTGCCGAATCGGATAAACTGAAAAATGCTGAGTGGTACACACGATTATTTTATCGCTCCTGTTTTGTATTATAAAATTCAGCTGTCTAAGACCCACCGTACTTATGTGTGTTAGCTTCTTACCAGAGTGTACTGCTGGAATGTGTATAAGATTGGCTAAAACTACATCAAACCTGCTAACTGAAGGGTATTTTTTACTAATATATATATTGCTGTTCGATATTTGACAAGTCCTGGTTTGGCAGCTGCATTACAAGTTTTCTGCCTGTCTGTCAGCAGTGCTTTCGAGCCTATATTAAAACAATCTAAAATTTGAGTCTTACGTAAAAGAAAACAATATGCAATTAAATGGTACTGTTGCTAATATCCAAATTTTTTAACTCAGTTTACACTCCGAACTGTAGCCTGTAAATCTCTACAGCATAATAATATTTCTTTAGGAACTTGCTTACTGCTAAAGTGAGGGGATGCTGTACATAAATCCAACCGAAATAAATAACTATCGGCGCAATTTCGAGACTGTGTATTTAATAAAGTACGGGAAAAAACACGTAATATTTACTTTGCTTACAAACAATGTTGAAGATTTCTCTCAATGTCTCCAACACTTTTGTATTATGTTAAATACTGTCTACCGCTTAAACAGTCCTCCAGTAGGATGGACCACATTACCTATCTACTAAAAGATGCTTCCAATCGACCTATTCGAGGATGTTTCTACGATCTTGAGTTTCAAAAAGTTAAATATCCTGACATACATCTCGTTGAACGCGTAATAAAACAAAAAACCTAACAAAGTATTTAAAAATGATTTAGATTTTCATATTTTGAGTGTTGCATCTTTTTAGCTGGAAATAATTCGATATATACTATTAGACAACAATGGCTTCATTGTTCAGTTATTTTTTGCAATCGTGCAGATTTCTCAAACAACAACTGTATACATTTATTTTTGCAGCATTCAGCAAAATTCTCAGACAATAACATCCGCCAGACGCCCACATCAGTTTAAACAAGTCTGAACAGCATCCGGTGTGCATTTTTCAAACAAAGACGCCATACATTTATTTTAGCAACCGCGCGCATTCTGAGACAATGACTCACATCCGGTGCAAAAAATTCTCAAACACTCAGCACGTTAGCATTCTGACTGGTGCTATATAAACCTGGTGTGTTGCAGCAATTTCTAGCATTCTCCTGTACGCGCTCTTTCCAAAAACATGGCAGATTTCAACCAGAAACTTTGCAACTTAAATGAGGTTAAAGAGTGGAGAAATGTACGAGATTTGAAGATTGACGAAAAATATCTAATAATAAATGTGTATCGATGTCCGACTAAATACTGACAATAAAGTGGCGGTAGAATTGGACAACTTCAGATTCATTCTACCAGCACGCTACGATTGCCTAACAGACGCAGACCTACAACAATTAGGAAAACGTCGCTACAATATCATCTCGGGTGGCAAGTGTTGGAGCAGCACGAAACTTGTCTTTGAGGAGATCGTCCAGACAGAGATGACATCTGTAGCACAATAATTAGCTGATATATAGTTATTATTATATTTGGCGATACATTCTTCATAGAATTGATGCCGCTCCTTGGAGCCCTTCTGACTTTGTTGAAGTTGAAGGTGAAGTGGCAAGGTCGTGCTAAAACTCCTAGGTTTTTAATAGTTTTCGGTGGCAAAACAACAGAAAATCAAAGTGAGAACAGGTGCAAAGAATCATAGGAAATATTAAGGACATGCACAATTGAGGGGAAGCCCGACACTAGGAATTCCAAAGTGACATCTATCTTACAATAGCGAAGCGAAGCCAGCGCCCGCCTGGGCTCTTGGACGAAATAAGTAAGCTAAGAGCAGATAACTAGACGTGCGACGCCAAGCCCGCTAGTAGATAGACAACACACAATACACGTGCAAACACAACGGGTTGCAGCATATAGGGAAGAATTACAGCAAACGGAAAAGCATAACCAAATACACTACCGTTTAGTGTATTTGGAATAACGAACAATCAGACACAATTCACTGATTGAACACTACCAGAAGCACAGAAGAGAGAGGTAAAAACATGGAGGAAATATTAGGTAAAATTAACAATAAGCTTGAAGAAATGGATGAAAGGAATAAGCGCATTGAAACAAAAATAGATGCCCTACAAACAGAAATTCAAAACGTGAAAACTGAGAACCAAAAACTCAAAGAAATGAATGGAAAACTCAACATGCAAATCGAGGAACAAAACATAAGAATGGAAACACTGGAGAAGGAATTGCGTAAAAACAAAATAATTATACAAGGAATAAAGGAACATGACAACGAACAGGAACCCACACTGATGGAGGAAATAAGAAATGTGATAAGCAAAATGGAATTAACATTAAACATGGAAACGGAACTCCGCGAGGTAAAAAGAATAGGCAGGAAATCGCAAGAACCAGGGAAAAATAGACCGGTGATGATAGAATTTAACTCTTGGAACAAGAAAATAGAAGTCCTTAAGGCAGCCAATAAATTAAGAGGGACAGAGATATGGATTTCCGAAGATTACACAAAACAGGTACGAGAACAAAGAAAAATATTACTAGCATATATGAAAGAAGCGAGAGCAAAGAACTACAGAGCAAATCTTAGCGGTAATAAGCTAATAGTAAATGGAAAATACTACACACTCGAACAATTACAACAAGAAAATGAAGCTTCAGGAAATGAGAATGAAGAGGCGAAGAACAAGAAACGCTCAGCAGCAGACAGATCACCGGACGAACAAACCAACCCAAAGGAAAACAGTAACAAAAGAAAGGCACAAGAGACAGAAAAAATGAACCAATCCGGAAGCAAGACTGTATGGACACAAAGCCTGCTGGCGGGGTTTCCAACGAGAGTGCAAACGACGAAGAACGAAACCAAACCAAAAAGTTAACAACCCAAATAGAATCCGGTGAAAATAAAAACATGTTGACAACGGCGAGGAAATGGAAAAAGAACAAAAGGACAAGAAAGAATCGAAATAAGGCAAGATTAGGGACATGGAACATCAAAACATTGTTAGAAACACAGGGTTCCCAGCGACCTGGAAAACAGGGAAAACCGGGAAAAGTCAGGGAATTAAAAATAGTCAGGGAAATCAGGGAAAAGTCAGGGAAAATTAGTAACTCTTTCACTTGGTCAGGGAATTTTTGGAAACGTAAAACTGCGCATGATTATTTTAATTCTTGCCTTACTTTCAGAGATATAATATACCTACGCTCAGCGTATTATCTCTGTCTTGACCCTATATAGTAGCGTTGAGTTGACAAGGATGGAATGTCGCCAGTGTGTGTGTGTGTATTCATTCGCAGTCGGACGACGAGTCGACGCATTCAAATTGTGGAATCTCGCGCGTCGCGCGCATTGGTTGCTTATTCCGCTCAGACCGCCGACGACGCGAACCACGTGTTGTTTATGTTTGACTTGTGAGGTTATGAGGTTGGTCTAGGTTGCCCGTTTTGCTTTGTTTGCGTATTTTAGTAAAACTTGAAACGTATTAGCATGACGCAAAAGAAAACAGTGTTTAATAAAAGATTGGATTGATCCAGCCGTAAATCCAGAATGGAGCAGAATTATAGCTGCTGTACTAAATTACCTGGAAAAATGAAAAATTAAGTCAGGGAAAACCTGGAAAAGTCAGGGAATTTAAATTTGTTAACTTGCTGGGAACCCTGAAACAGGAAAGATGGAAGAAGTAAACAGGGAAAGGCAAAGATACAAAATAGGCATACTAGCATTGCAAGAATTGAGATGGAAAGACGAAGGACGAATAGACAAAGACGATTATTCAATACTATATGCAGGAGAGGAAAAGCAAGGAAGTAAGGGAACTGCATTCATGATAGACCAAAAGATCAGAAATCAAATACTGGAATTCAAGAGAATAAATGGTAGAATCTCATATCTTAGAGTTAAAAACCAGATAGCAAATATATCCATAATAAATGCATACGCACCAACCGAAGTAGCAACAGCTGAAGAAAAGGACATATTCTATGAAGCACTAGAAGAAACATGCGAGAAAACCCCAGGACATGACACGTTAATTGTGCTAGGAGATCTAAATGCTATGATAGGAAAAGAAGAATACATAAAAAATGTAGCCGGC
>CALNHX010005108.1:0-113657 GCA_940337035.1 Agriotes lineatus
CCCCTATAAACTATGAAGCACAAAAGAAAGCTTGTTTACTAAATGGATTCGTGACTGGGACCGTACATTACAACAATCCGGTAAGAAAATTTTACTTCTTGTGGACAACTGTCCGGCTCATCTACAAATTCCAAATCTGTCTTGCATAATGTTGTGTTTTTTGCCGCCGAATACCACTTCTGTACTTCAACCCTTAGGCCAAGGAATTATTAAATCCCTTAAGGTTCATTTTCGAAAATATCAGGTTATGAAGTTACTGGAGCAAACTGATGACGATTACAATCCAAAGGGTAAATTTAAATGGAAAATAACTTTATTAGATGCTGTGACAATGATAAGTAAAGTATAGGAGGAGGTTTCAGCTGAAACAATTAAAAATTGTTTTAAACATTCGAAACTGACTAATTTACCAAGGATTTAAATTTTGATGAAGACGATGAGGTACCTCTTGTACAATGGATTAGAGATAACATTGAAAACTTCTTACCAGCCGATCAGTGGGAAGAATTTGTACATATTGATGATGGCTTGCCTACATCCGAATCGCCAACAGATGAAGAAATATGCAATGAGTTATTAGTCCAAAGTGAGCAAGAACATTCTGGCGAAGAGCACGAAGAAGAGGAAAGGACTGATTTAGAAGATGAAATAGAGTTTCATCCTCCCACAATGAAACAAGCATCTGCAGCTATAGAAACACTAAGAAACTTTGTTTTGGCACTGGAAATCCATCTATGTTGCATCGTATTTCTTTAACAGAAAGCAATTAGAGTTGGACTTTATAAAAAATTCTAAGACTAAACAAACCAAAATTACAGCTTTTTATTCTTTAACTCCAAACGTTATTGATGAATTACATTAACATGCATGCATTACCTATTAGAATTATGTATACATATTGTTTAGGTCTCTATTGTTCTATATACGAGCCCTAACCACTATATATTCGCCATTTCAAAAATTTTACTCTACTAACGTTAAAACAGGATTTTATGAGTGGACGGAGAACAATTAAGGCACCGCATTTGCTTTTCTGTTAAAAAGATTATTACATATCTTCTAAATTTCTTAGGTTTTTATTTTTGAAAAGTTGAACAACGTTAACAAACTTATAATTCTAACTACTACAAACAACTAAATATTCGGCCAGAATATAACTTAAATATGTTTTCATAAATTATATTCCTTAATACTGGGTAACATCGCCTTTCGCCCGAATTACTGCCTGAATTCTCTTGGGCATTGAATTAACAAGCGATTGACACTCCTCTACAGAAATTGAACTCCATATTTCTTCAATTTTGACCCTCAACCCTTCCTTTGTGCGCTGTGGGTTATTTCTTATGCATTGTTTCATTTATGCCACAACGTTTCAATTACATTTAGATCTGGGCTGCTGGAAGGCCAGTCCATAACAATAATATCATAGTCTAGAAACCATTTTTTGGTGCTTTTTGCAGTGTGGCACGACGCACCGTCCTGTTGAAAAATAAATTGTTGCGCTGGGTACAACCTAGTAATGCTGGGAAGCAAGTTTTCCTCCAAGATGTTTTGATACTTGATGGCATTTATCGTTCCATCAATAAATTTAAAATTTCCCAAACCCTTAGCTGTCATGCAGCCCCAAACCATTTGCCCCTGCGGAAACTTAACGGTGCGTTTGAGGCAGTCATTATGGTATGCTTCAGTTTTATCTCTAATTACACGTTTGCGACAATCTCCTACTCTTACGTCAAACTTTGATTCGTCGCTAAAAATTACAGAATTCCACTGATCCTGTGTCCATCCTGACTTATCCCGTGCCCAGGCTAACCGTGCTTTTTTTTGTCGTACTGTCAACAACGGTTTTTCTTTGGCTTGAAAATTATATTGATAAAAATAGTATTTACAATATTTGGTGTTGCAGTGTTTACTTTGTAAAACCCAAGCCCACTCTTATGGATCCATTGTCTGCAGTATTCCTTCCCTAAATTGTTGCCCGTTGAAGTGTTCCATTGAGCAGTTATTTCTGTTAATGTACTGCGTCGATTGTTTTTGCATATCTTTACCAATTTCCTTCTTGCACGTTCTGTAACTACTTTTGGTCTTCCTGACTTCTGCCGAGAGCATCCGTGCTACCATTTTTGCCGTACGATTTAATTATGTCTGTAACTGTAGACTTCGACATTTCCAGGTCTTTAGCAATTTTTCGCATCGATTTTCCCCCACAAAACATTTTTATTATTAAATCACGAACTTTTTGGGGTTGCTACACCTCGCGTCATTATTCACCAAAATAATCTCAAATTGCATCTGTAAACAAGCTGCTGCCAAGCGAATTAATTGAACACAACAAACTATCACTTGTTTTTCTGTTAAGCCAAAGTAACTTGATTAATATACAGATTTAATAATAATTTGGATCCAGCAGCAGTGTTGGCGAAATATTTAGTTGTCGATAGTGATTGTTAAACTTCTAATTTGCCGAACTTGTTAAAGTTTACAAAAATAAAAACATTAAGGATTTTGAAGATTTCTTATCATGTTTTAACGAAAAGAAAATGTTGTACCTTAATTGTTTTTTGTTCAATCATAAAACTCTGTTTTTACGTGAAGGAAATAAAATTATTGGAATGGCCGAATATATAGTGGTTAGGACTCGTACTATTAAGGTTTCTTTGTATTATATTTTGGTGCTTATTTAATTCAATATCAAGTTTTTTTAATTCATTACAAATTATTGTTAAATATTATTGCAATTGTATGAGTGCTCTTACTCAGGGTTGGTTCGCCAAAATCTAGTAAGTTTGTAGTTGCTATTTTCTTTATTTGAATTGAATTTTATAAAAGTCGCTTGCTGTCAAACTATTAATTAAATACCGTGTTCATTGACACTTTCAAACCTATATGACAAGATAAAATTCTTTACAATGTTGTATGACCCAATAATGTTATGATAAGTATTCAATGATATTGTAATAAACCTTTCTAATTGTATTTTTATCTTAGATTACTTCATATCTCTTGGTATTGACCCACTTGGAAACAGCTCCAACTCACGTTGGTGTGCCTCTCTCCTGCTATCCAAACTCCTATACCTCAGCTATAAAACACTGGTCACCAACAAACCGCCTTCCAACTTGTTACACCCCAAGACACCGGCAGACATTCACTCCTTCTCAAACCCCAATACAGCTGTCACTCCTGCAACCTTCCTGCGTCCAATTCCTCCTTGGTAAGTATACTTCCAATTTAGATAGTAAATTAACTGTGTCCTTCCTTAGCTCCTTGTATCTCCATACACGTCGCCAGCATCCAGCACAATCTGCAACCTCCAACGGCTCCTCCCTTCGATGCAAGCGAGCCGGTCCCTGTCAACTGATCCTTGGTTCCTCAGGCGTAGTCCTCGAAAACTCCAAACAACAATAATACTTCAATTAATGTAACTCCTGATGACTTGTAATATAGCACCTATTCAATTATATCCAAATCTATTCTTCTTGCTTCTATGCCTTGTTAATATGTAGATCCGCCATTCCATATCTTCATTTTAATTAAATATTATTACCTTCTTTTAATTCACTTGCTTATACCTTGTGCATATTATTAGTAACCCTTTTGAATCAATTGTAGTTTAAATTAAATAAATAAGGGCAAATTTATGGTTTATTTTTCACCAAACTCAATTTTTATAGCCTGTTTCTCAACTTGTTATTTTCAATAATTAAACCAAATTTTATTTCTATCCTAGACTACAATTATTCCTGCCTGCTACATGTTATATAAATTTGAATGGTACCCACTTTATAAATTGTTACAATAGAATTTTATTCTGTCATATGCAACATTAAACTTTGTATTTATTATTAACTCTTGTTACCACCATCAAATAGTACTCAAATTCAATACCTTTCTTTTAAAATTTGCTTTGAATCTTTAATTCCAATTATATCATTTAATTAAATAAGCAGTTATTAATACAATTTTCTACATTTAATCATTTCAATATAATTACTGTATTGAACTTTTCCTTTTGTATTCATCTAAATAAATAGACATATTTAATGTAGTACATAGCCTCTATATACTATAGCAATATGTATGTCTTTTTAAAATTTGTATCATAAAATCTATAGAATTAAAATAAAAAATTAAAACTTTGATCTATTATCCCTAAAAAATACGATTAACATATATAAAATATGGCGTCGGTAACAACAACCGTCGCTTATAGCAACGGGCTTTTGCTGGTCCCGTGGCTGTCGTTATATCCGACTTTCACTGTATTTGCTAAACTGAAACATTTTAATTTCAATGCTTCTAATGGATTACACTTTCTAATTAACCGCCTTGGGTTCCAAAAATTGGTCGTGATAAATGTGCAATCGCCGATAGTTACTTTTTTCAAAATTAATTTTATATCGTGTTCTATTTGCAATATTAAATATTTGCTTCAATACAGGGCTTCGTATATTACGTATACGCAACATCAGTAAGTTTTTCAATAGCCACAATACACTAAAAATATTTCAAGGATATTCTTTAAATTTGTCCTAGAAAATTTTACTAAATATCGTACAAGCCTTAAAGATAATTCACACAAAACGTTCTTTTAGTTAACGTTTTCTTTCATTCCATTATTTTCTGTTACAGCACCTGCCTGAAATTCAGCATTTTGTTTGTATAAAATCGTTGATAATTCGAAAACAGTTAACTTTAGATTCATATTGCAATGATTACACATTTTTGAGCCACCATGTACAATCAAAAATATGTGTCCTGCCTCCATACCTACAACTTTGACTTGGGTGTTTTCAAAATTAATTTCTTATTTTTAGTATTTTAACACTATTTGTTGAAGAAATTGAATTGTGAGTAGATAGCCTAAACAAATTATGCTGCATGTTTTAATTCTTTTTTCTTTATAATCAACTGCTTTAGGGATAGTATGAGAGGATGGAGTGTTGGATTAATCTTCGTAGTAGCTACTATCATTAATAAATAATAATCAAAATAAAACACACTTTTTTAAATATATTTATTATGAACATCACTGTTGTGTACATACACGTACTTTGGTTTAGCTATAAATAACACGATTACGTGTTTACATAGTTCACTAACCAGTAGATCTGGTAACTCACTCCCAGTGTCTAAATAATTTATAAAGACTATAATTTTTTATGAACCAAAATAGTACACTTGAGTTTTGCAACCCGACAAAAATACTTTTATCACCACCGGAATTATTGCAAATTCTATCTTGATCAAATTTGAAATTTTTTCGAATTACAAGTTCTTGAAATTACACAATAAATAATTAAAATTACGAGTTATTCCAGTTTGCACCTCCATTTATTTTAAATACGAGTAGCCCTCGATTTGTACAATTCGGAATAACGTTGACTATTTCATAGTTTTAGATGTAATGCAAACATTGGTATTACTCGTCACGTTTGGGTACCGGGAACAAATGCCATTGATTTACATTTTAATCGTTTCAATTTATGATAATTCTGATGAAGCCAGTTAATTCAGCATAAATTGAGAGCTACTTGCATAATTTAAGTAAAATTAATGGCTATGCAGCAGGCATTTGCACCAAATACTCTATATGAAACAACTTTAAAATTAGAAAATTAAAACATTGGACACTTAGGAATCTTTCAGCTTAATATGTCTTACATCTTCCATGGCTTGAGGAATTTTAAATTGGGCTACATTAAAATATACAAAAAATCCTAAAAAGTGGATACACGAATAAGCAGAAATCAATAAAGGAAAAATGTCGGGGTAATTTTCAGGAGGTTTAAACGTTAACATTAGGAGCACTAAACCAAGGCATCCGAGCAAAGAAAAACTTAAGGCAACAAGCTTAATCAAAGCAAGTAATGTTTGCTGGTTTCTCTTTAAAACTCTGTATAAAGATCTCTTGTTATTTCGAATATCTAGTACAATTTGCATAATATCATTATATCGGGGAAAATACGGCGAATTCTGTAACTTTCCAAGGCTATACTCAAAACAAACTCGAAATGAGACAATATAAAATATGGTTAACGCCACGAACGCTACAGTTAATGAGTCTTTAACTATCAACGGAAACATACTAAACACAGAAATGATTAAGAACCAGAAGCAAGTGAACGGCTCTGCTTGCAAGTAAAGCGTTGCTGGAACGGCGGCGAGAAGAATACTCTTTTCGTGTACTTGAAAACTGAAGATAAAGAAAGCTAATGATGAATTTATCAATGCTGGCAAAAACTTCCGAACGTTTGGTTTCAAAACAAGTCAATGCTGGAGGGCAGAACAGCCACCAGCGTCGCTACGGTGCAGTATCGCACCATTTGTTCTTGAGTAAAGCTGGTTTTAAACTTGTAGAAAACGTTGAGAGTACACAGAAATTAGCAACCTTGTCTTCAAAAACGCCTCTGCTCAATGGAAACAGCCTATGCAGTACTTGTAGTAAATCTCTTATATCGAACAAAAATGGACTCCAAATTATGCTAAATGTAATTAACACAGTGACTGCCAGTTTGCAAAATTTTTTGATGCCGGAAGAAGCATCTTGTCCAGGTTTAGGTACGCACGTGCTCAACAAATACATGAAAAATGGCAACGAATGATACAATTCCATTTGCTTATAATTTAGAGCGAGGCAAAAAAATATCGAACCTAATATAATTTTATGCGTACAAATAAATGCAATGGCGAAAATAGCAAAAGCCAGAGATACGCAGTTGTATTGAAAATGTCCATGATCAATTAAAATTATACCGGGATAAAATAAAGATAAAAGTATGGCTATGTGGGGGGGAAAATATAATTTTTCAGCGTTCTTTTAACTTGCACATCCATTTTTTTGTTATATATTTTCGACGATAACAGAAAATATAAAATCACAGCTGGTATGTAAAGAGACAAATCGGCTACTAAAACTGTGTAACGCATAAAAAGCTTGTGTCCTTCGCTTTCATAGCCTCTCGAACTTCCTAACGCTACGAATTCGGGATTAATCAACGAAGCGATCCATCACAAAGGTAGCTATGGTAAGCAGTTAGTGGGGGGTAATCCAGGCCCCAATATAGCAAATCGTTTTCTGTGCTGTTGTGGTACCATTGCCTTACAGGGAGATGGCAGGGTCACTTCCATCCAGTGTCTCTGTGCTTCATAATCACCGAACATCGGTGGCTTCCCTTGGCCGGAATAAGGGTGCAGTGTAGTACCACATCGTAACAAAACAGCCACTAGCACACCAAACGCGCACAACCACGTTTCACTGGTAAAATACATTTTGCTATTAGGTTCGAGATGTGTGGTTGACATCAAATACTATATTGCATGTTCGTTTTTATATACTTTGTCACTGTTACATTCTTTGCAACATTGTCGATGCTAATTAGCATGATACGACAGTTTTTTTCCAAAATATAGTCTTATCGTAGGCCGCATCCGCTGATGTGGCACAGTAAGAGGCAATTATAACTAGGGTTATGTACGCATTTCTTGATTGAAATTGCAATTTTTACGTAAATTATTTAAGAATTACTTACCACATGAGATGCGTCGAGTTCTTTAATTAGTTTTTTTCTAATATACTCCTCGGTGTACGTCATTGTAACGGTAAATTAGATTTATTTCGTTGTACCGAAAAAACTAATCGGGATAGATTATTTATGTCCTGACGTAAGTTAAAAAGTGCGGTACAACACTGGCAAGACAGTCTTGAACACTGGTTAGGATCAACATATATACAGGGTGTTACAAAAGTAACGCCCGTCCACTTGGGGATACATTCAGGAAGATAAAATAAACCGATAATAAAGAGTGACAAAACTTCACATTGTCCTTCCTTACAGAGTTATTGACCAACAAAGTATTAAAAAAGGATGTTTTACAAAATCAAGTTTTATTGATAATAGATGTTCAAATAAGCCACTTTCCACTTCAATGCATTTTCTAGCACGGTTTAACAGAAAAGCACTTACTCTCTCTAACATTTCGTCGTTTATTAAAACTACAGCTGCACGAATACGGTCAATCAGATCTGCTTGTTCACCAACTGGTTGTAGATACACTTTTTCTTTGAGATATCCCCAGAAAAAAGAAATCTAACGGATTAAGATCGGGTGATCTGGGTGGCCAAGTTATTGGTCCATCTCGTCCAATCCATCGGCCAAGAAAATATTTATTATCAATAAAACTTGATTTTGTAAAACATACATTTTTAATAATACTTTGTTGGTCAATAACTCTGTAAGGAAGACAATCTGAAGTTTTGTCACTCTTTATTATCGGTGTATTTTATCTTCCTGAATATATCTCCAAGTGGACGATCGTTACTTTTGTAACGCCCTGTATACCTATACTGGTTAAAAATCATACAGTTAAAACACGTTTCCCTAGCAGCTGTTAATAAGTACACCGTGCCGGTGCTTATAAATCCAAAATACAAAATATTGCGAAGGTTCCCGCGATTTATTTTGGTATTAAATTAATATAAGTTAAAATGTACGGGCAAAGATCCTAGTACACACACAATTCTCTGTTTATTTTTATATTGTGCTCATAGTTTGCCTGTCAATAAATTAAGGCTGGTTAAAATGGAACTGTAATAATTATTTGCTCAAATAAAAATGGTTGAATGCCCCTCTTTTTATTTTATTTAACTGCAATACTGATTACGCATATCTCTTGAGTTGGGTTCAAAAATGGACTATATTCTTAAATTTTAGGTTATTTGTCTCAACGTAGCTCGTTTACTCGTTATTAGTAGATAAAATTCACAATCTCGTAAATTGACAGATGAACACAAAATGGTATTTTGCGTACAGCGTGAAATTGAACGTTTAAAATCGTGAACTTTTGTGAAAACGCGTCAGGTAAATTATTTAAATATTCCCGCTTTGCAACTATTAAAAACACTGCCTCTATTTTTTTTCTCAGGATGACGTCAAAACTTCCCTTGATTGTTTGCACGCCGATCTTTCAACTGTTTATAATCGATTTCGCCCCCAAAACTGGATTTTTGGAAACCACGAAGTAATTGGACTTTTGGAAAAGCACTAGGCCTCTTTAGCAAGGTTTAAGTAGTTTTCCCGAACACTGACACTCAATTTTTAGATCTATCCTACCTCGAAGTTTGCTTCGTTGCTGCTCGCAGAGCTGGTCGTAGTGACGCTGCTGGCATATCTCAGGCTGTAGCTGCTTTCCTGGGTGCAAATTCCTCTCAGGATACTCCTGCACACTCCGCTGAACTCCTGGACTGCTAACCTTTGGCTTCCGATGCGGATTTTGGTCGCAGTCGAATCTCGGAATTTGCAGGTGCTCGCTCCCGTTCACACAATCGGAAGCAAATTAGATTTTTTTTATATTTTTATGTCGTGGATCTTCCCACAAACACTTGTGCTGAAGCACGGAGACTTGTGTAATAAAACTGTACACTTTTGAACTGGTAAAAATACTTTTATTAATATAAAAACAGTAATTGAAAATGGAGCACAAATTTGCCCTGTCTGCCAATAATTTAATTCAATTGTTTTTTTCCTGTTAATGACAAAAATGCATCATGCTGCTAAGATACGGTGATATTCTACTATTAATTGGAAATTAGGATTGATAATTTTTACCACAAATAGAATAAAGTTGTAGTACGTAAATTACAATCTAACATTTTCTTAAAATCTAAAATATTGTCTTTTTGGCTTATTTCTAATTTTATCCTATAGCGTTCCACTCACAAACGTTTTTAATTTCACAGCTCTGCTTTTGCACTATGTTTTTAATTATTAACGCACTCATTTTTGAGTTCCGCACTTTTCACGTTGCTTGCTTTTATTCTGTCGCCTCCATTCAGGAATCGCTCTTTGTAATTTTCTATATTATCCTTCATCTTGCTTCACCCTTCTTCTTGCTCACAATTTTCACTGTCCTTGGCTTTTATTGATAACTACGCTCCATTTTATGCACGTAACAACCTTTTTGTGTCAATTACTTTCGTTCGGCCTGACTTTACATGTGCACAAACCTATCATTTTAATTATATTACTTTATTCACAAGCCAAATTTAAACCCTCTGATGTATGCTTTGCCTTTGCGTGCCTTTATCCGACTAATTACTTTTTCTCGCATCTCATAATCAATGCATTTAATATTTTTATTTTTGTTTAAAATTGCAATTATATAAAATATCCCAGCTATGTGCTTTATTGACTCGGTTGAATATTTTGCACTGCAAACAGAGCCAAGTTGTGGGCTTAATACCATTTCAATATATAAAAATTCATATTCTTTTTTGGGTATTTCGCCACTCTGCAAATTAAAATTATTAAATAAAGTATTAAATAACGTTATTTAACAATTTTAACACTCTGCAAATTAAAATTATTAAATAAAGTATTAAATAACGTTATTTAATACGTTATTTAATAATTTTAATTTGCAGAGTGGTCGAAATACCCAAAAAAGAATATGAATTATAGATTCACGCCACAAAGAAGTTTCAGAGATTATATAAAAATTATGCATTTAATATAAAAAATGATAATTGAAGTACTTTGTGGTTTACGTTATCACTTCTATACATACCACAAATTGTTAATTCATTGATTACCAATTTTATCAATGTAAGCGTTCACGTGCTTACTGTATGTTAATTCTTTAATGCTCATAAATAAAAATGGGAATATCAGTTTCTAAGGGGAATCCTCTAATTATTTAAAATTTTATGAAGTCATTTTATCTGTTTAAGTTTTTATGATCATTAAAAATGTGTATCTATTTAACAATATGTAGGGGATGGTCAATTTGTCAGAATTCAGTTTAAAAGATTAGTGTAATTTTTGTTTTTTTGTAGTTTATGAGAAGGCAAAGCTATCATTTAACTGAAATTTTAGATTTTGCCGTGCAATCATACTAACTTAAATGTTATTGTAAACACTAACAATTAAACTTGTCTATTTACCCAATTTTAACCTCTTGTTATCAATTTTAAAATATTGGAATATGAAATCCTAATAATATAAAAGCTGAGAAAATAGATATAAAATTTAGGAAACTTGAAATGTTAACAGTGAAATATTTGTAGGATAATTTAGATAAGCTCTACATTGGAATATTGGAAATGTTTACAAAATTTATGAGGACAACACTGGAGGCTAGGCAACCCAAAAGACGTCTAAGCACTGTAATACTGGTATAGTATTCTAACCAAAAATTGAAAATCGGTGTAAACGTTATAAGGGGTGACAGATTATCTACCTATGTATGGATTATAGTTACTACTGTAAACTGCTTGAATATGGTTAGTTTCCGAAAAGTTTTGAATGCACAAACTCTTGAAGTGGTGTACAATGAGTTCCAGTACTTTTTACCCAAGAAGTAACAGATTTGGAACGTTATGATATTCGGTAAATAATCTACAAACTCCGGGACGAGACAATAACCTCTAGACGAGATTTTTACATTAACGATACAGAACTTTAAAGTTAAAGTTAGCTAGGAAGTGTTTTAGCACAGAAAGATAGGTACCACAGGAAGCAACAGACGTTAGCCTGAGTATATTCTGCGATGTATGTTCCATTCGCTATTACATATCCTTCTTGGTATAAATACCAGATATCTAAGAGCTGCTGAAACTGTTTCCCGGTAGTTGTAAATTGTGTATATTAACACCGTTAATTGCCCCATGCACCGAGTGACAATTTCCCAGGTATAAATACAAATTTGGGGCGCTACAATAACCTCTAGACGACGATTAAACATCAAAGATACAGAGCTTTGAAGCTAAAGTTTCTTAGAGAGCGTTTTTAGCACTTGGAGTTGCAACATATGTTACATGATAATTTACTCGAATCTACATTAATCACCTTAACTGACAAAATCGGGGAAAGGAGTAAAGGGGGTTCGCCGGTTTTTACAATAACACAGATCTTAAATGTGTCGGAACAGATGTAGTTATTCCAGTTGCCCTCAACTTAGCTCAGTCACGAAGCGGTAGTTCGAAAGTTCACTTAAAACCGACGGCACTTACCCTATGCTCATACTCAAAATGTATAACCCAAGACGCCACTTGCTTTTAAAAGGGGTTGCTTGCGTGAATAAAGCAAGAACTTCACGAAGCTATGAGGAGGTCCCCCCAGGTTCGCCGCTCTCCACCTCAGCGTTGTCCACCGAGCCTCCTCCGAGTCTTCAGGTCCAAATACACAGGGTGGCCGTGAAACCAAATGCCTTACCTTAAAGGCCACCCTCCCTAAAGGGTAACAAAAGAACACCAACACTAGCCCAAATCTTGGGGTTGGCTTAATCAAAGGACATGCTTTTAGCTTTACACTCATTTACATCCGACGTTAGTCGTCGTTAATTAGTGACCAAAGGGTTCAAAAACAACAAATAACTAGGCTGAAGTTGACAGAATTTACATTTAATAAACCACCCAAAAGTGACACAAATTCAATACAATGGGTACATCCTATATGAAATATCGGGGACCCCAAGCAAAAGTTACCTTAACATCTATATGTATTGTTACAAAGTAAGCAAAACGAAATAACAGGGGTGAAGCCCCTGATTAACAACAAACAAATCAAATAATAGAATTAAGAGAGCGTACGCAATTTTTGTGAACACTGGAGAACGCACAATAAAGCTATTGTCGCCACTTAACTCGGCACATAAATTAAACGCAGCGGATACAGTAAATAGATCCTACCTGAGCTGTAAGCTTGGCAGAACACTACGGTGGTGCGGGTCCCCAAACAGGAACAAACCAGGTCGAGAGGGTGTCGGCAAGAAGTTAATCCAGTCTTCGGTAAGGCCCAACGAACGTAATCAGAATTTGCAGAGCAGAATTTCTCGAACTACACGAGCACACAGGCGGGAGTTATAAAACGATGTCTTGGTTTGATGTGTACGACGGCAAATTTTGCGTCCCTCAACCCTTAATGAGCGGACAGCATATTAAACATTAAGACGACGTTTCCCCAATAAAAACGTTTCGCGGGCCTAACCCATTACTTCGCGCTCAACCCTTATTTATTTTCGCACCTTCGGCTATGAAGAATGTCGCCGAACTGCGCCCAAAATTTAATTATCGTGCGAAGTCCACAAGATTTGTCTCCCGTTCCCCGGGAAAGCATGTCTCTTTTGCAACCGCTGATAGAAATTCTCCCTCTCATTATTGCACCACTTTTTGAACTGTTGTGAAACAAAGAAGCGTTACTGTGAGTGCTATCAACAAACGAAAGGAGCCTCGAACATTCTGGAATGAATTTTCGATGTTGCAGCGAGTCCCAGAGGATTGAATTACCAAGGTGGCCTCCCCGAAGGGCAGCGTTGAGTTATTGAAAAACACGATTAAAATTTAAAACCTAGTTCCATTGTTGCGTGGGACAAGGGGATTATTCAGAATTTATTTCCTTCTTATATATCATACAGGGTAATGCGTATAGGTTTCAAGAATTTTTGGCCTATCGCTGCCAGGGTTGTGACACAAAGCCATTTATTATCCAAGACGATACGTGTTTCTTTTACCACCAATTCTTTGGCGTTGACGCCAGTATGTAGGGATAAATAAAGCAATTAGCGCACTACACCGAAGTGCTGACGGAGAGAATTTCGTAGGCCGCGAGCATTGTAAGTTGGTTCAAACGGATTTAAATATAATTAGGAGCACAGGGGCGTACTGAAAAATTTGTCGAGGCGGAATAACATAACACATAGTGCAATGGACATTAAGCTGCTGATGTAGGTAAGTAGCAGAGATGGAATAATTGTCAGTTTTAATATCAAAGATACAGAACTTTAAAGCTTAAGTTTCTTAGAGAGTGTTTTAGAAAAGTTTCCACAAAATGCTATAATTATGGCTTCAGGACCTTATTAGATGCCGTACAGCAGCCTGAGCGAACGGTGACGTTTAGCAGCATTACTTGTGTTACTAGAATTGTCAAATCATCAATATAAAGCTATTCCATATTTTACGGTGTCACATTCGGTTTGTCAGAACCTAGAAATTCAAAGTTAGTGGCTCTAAAACCCCGATGGAGTTACATAAATTGTATTTTTATTCAATATAAACCCATCACGTTTCCTAGCTTTTATTTCTATAAAATTTTAGTTAAAATAATGGCTTCAGGAGCTTATTAGGTGCCGTATTAAGTTAATGTGAATCTCCAAAAGCAGCCAGAGCGAACGGTGACGTTAGCAGCTTTATTTGTGTTAGTAGATTTGGAAAATCATCAATATTAAGCTATTTCATACTTTACGCATTTACGGTGTCACATTGGGTTTGTCAGAACCTAGAAATTCAAAGTTGGTGGTTCTAAAAGGCCGATAGAGTTAGATAAATTGTATTTTTTATTTAATATAAATCCTGCAAGTTTCCTAGGTTTTATTTCTATAAAAATTTAGTTGAAATAATGGCTTCAGGAGCTTATTAGGTGCCGTATTAAATTAATGTAAAGCTCCAAAAGCAGCCAGAGCGAACAGTGGCGTTAGCAGCTTTATTTGTGTTAGCAGAATTGGAAAATCATCAATATAAAGCTATTCCATACTTTACGGTGTCACATTTGGTTTGTCAGAACCTAGAAATTCAAAGTTGGTGGGGCTAAAACGCCGATGGAGTTAGTTAAATTGTATTTTTTAGTCAATATAAATCTTGCAAGCTTCCTAGCTCTCTTTTCTATACTATTTTAGTTAAAATAATGGCTTCAGAAGCTTATTAGGTGCCGTATTATATTAATATGAAACTCAAAAAGCAGCCAAAGCGAACGGTGACGTTTAGCAGCGTTATTTGTGTTTGTAGAATTGGAAAATCTTCAATATAAAGCTATTACATATTTTACAGTGTCATATTCGGTTTGTCAGAACTTAGAAATTCAAAGTTGGTGGTTCTAAGACTCCGATGGAGTTAGATAATTTTTTGTATTCACTTTAAATCCTGAAAGCTCCCTAGCTCTCCTTTCTATACTATTTAAGTTAGAATAATGGCTTCAGGTGCTTATTAAGTGCCGTATTAAATTAATATGAAGCTCCAAAAGCAGCCAGAGCGAACGGTGGCGTTTACCAACTTTATTTGTGTTTGTAGAATTGGAAAATCTTCACTATAAAACTATTGTATATTTTACAGTGTCATATTCGGTTTGTTAGAACATAGAAATTCAAAGTTGGTGGTTTTCAGACGCCGATGGAGTTAGATAATTGTTGGTTTCAATATAAATTCTGAGAGTTTCGCGTCTGATGTGCTCGAGTGCAGACGTTAACGTGCATTTGGTGCTAGTGATAAAACTTTTTGCGCTTTTTAAAATATTCGTATTTCAAACGCCTCACGGATAAATAAGCTAAAATAACTAATTGCCGGCTTTGCCGGTCTTAAAATTATTACAACCAATATGAACATTACCGCTGACTCCGGTAATGTCACCAATAAAAATTTAAATAACGTTCCTATAAAACCGCTGACATTAATTTATAACAAAAACGGATCCTTTTCAACAGAAGCTATGGAAACACAGCAGGTGTCACAAAACAAAAGAACGCATACATCGCCTGACCTCTCCGAGAGTAATAAAAGATACATATTTGATACAAACACTTTAATAACGAATAATAAATACTACGCTCTACAAAATGAAATGCAGCCAAACGAACATTGCCCCAATCAGACCCCAAACAACAGTGAGAAAATCGTCGAGGAATCTACCAAACCCAAAATTCCTCCAATATTTTTACATCAGGCTGAAAATTACCAAAAAGTATTAGCAGATATAAAACAAACGGTTAAAGAAGACTTTACCACTACATTTAAAGGAAAGTTTTTACGCATTAATTTATGTTCCATCGAAGACTTCCGTAAACTTACTGCTTTTTACGATAATCTCAAGTTAAATTATCACACATTTCGAGATCCTCAGTCGAATAATTTCTCAGTTATGCTTAGAAATATTCCTACATCTATAACTAAATAAGAGATAAAAAGAGAACTTGAGATCCTTAAGTATTCTGTTAAAAAGGTGGCTAGACTCTACAATAAGCAGAGAATGCCAATTCCATTATGCGCCGTAGACTTGGAAAAAAAAGATACATCAAACGAAATCCTTAAGCTAACTAAACTTGGTTACTGCATCATATCAGTCGAGCCAAGAAAAAGATCGCAAGACGTACCCCAATGTAAACGATGCCAGAGATTCGGACACACGAAGAATTATTGCAAATGGAGCCCAGGTGTGTCAAATGTACTGGAAATCACTGGACTGCTGCCTGTACCAAAAACAAAACCGAGGAACCAAAGTGTGTCAATTTGTAACACTTGCCCTTCTCATAAGGGTTGTTAAACTTTACGCTCGTCGGGTAGCTCAATGTCGTAGGGAGTTCCCCTCAGATATATGATAATTTAGCATACAAAAACACCATCGGAATACATTTAAACAGTTTAATATATTTACCTACGATACATTTCAGTAATAGATATTTCCAAAGTTCATTTACACAAGAAATAACACCGATAAATCCGTGTGAACGGCCGCAGCTGATAGCCGGCGTCCTTATCTGCACGGAGCGCCAGGCGTTGCACGTGCGGTTGATAATGGAGCTGGAATCAAAACAGAGTTAAACGGTCTGCCAATTATACAATAAATCATATCACGGCTGTAGAGATTTTACTGATAGTGCAGGGGGTGAAGCCCGCCTCTAAATTCATTTAGGGATGTCCGGAGAAGGTTAAGCTAGAAAGGCCGAATTGCGTTAACAAATATGATTTTAATTTCAGAGTCCGAGCGCCGACCAAATATTGCCGCTTTTCCTCCAAAGCGGGCCGGGGAAATCTCGCGCTCTCGGAATATATTACGACTGGCAAATTTAAATTACAACGACTGTTAACTTTGAGCACGGACGGTTTCAAATATGAATCAAAATACAAGTCTAAAGCTTGAGTGCGGGCTGTTTTGATTACGTCTGGAGATTATGATGAATGCTAGTTTAAAGTTCAGGTGCGGATTATTTCAATGCTGAATTGAAATTAACAGGAATACAAATTTACAGGTCGGATGCGGGTTATTTTAATTATGAATTAAAATCGAATGTATTGAAATCAAAAATGGACAGCTTCGAGTCGAGACTCGAATGTTTCGGTAGTTGTCTACAGGGCGAGAATTGAATCTCGGGGCTTCTAATGCCAAAATCATTAATGGGATTATTGGACCTAATTAATAACGGGATTATTTACAAGGAAACCCTTTGGGCTAACGTAGTGGGTCCCCTAGCGGAGCCTTCCACTTCAAGCGAGCTCTGGGTTTATTAATCAGGAAATTTCTGGCACGCAAGTGGGTTTTCTAGTGAAATCTTCCACTTCGAACGAGCCCCGGGATTGTTAATCAAGTAAGTTTTAAATACGCAAAGTGGGTTTTCTACCGAAATCTTCCACTTCAAACGTACTCTGGGAGAATTAACAGGAAGTTCGCAAAGTGGGTTTTCTAGCGGAAATCGTCCACTTCTAACGAACTCTAGGTCGGGTCTACCAGCGGGTATCGGAAGGAAATCAGGATCGGGAACTGGAGTCGGACTGGGGAAATCGGTCTGGAGAATCTCTGGGAAAATCTGCTAGAATCTCGTGGCGATTGAACGGTGCAGCTCCTTTTATGTGCCCTGGGAAAGTTCTCAAGTGGGGATAGCAAGTGGGGATAGCTGCGCGCGACTCGACTCGGTACTACCTTGTTATCTCTGGACGTGACGTCGGTCCCTGCGCGCTTATCATTACGGGCGAAATATAACTTGAGATAACGCGAGACTGGGCGATGCGTAAATTAAACACATTTTTATTGTGTAATAATAATTTACTCGGAGGCTAGCGTTACAAATTGTCTAGGAGAACATCCGGCCAACTACAGAGGTTGTCCGCACTTCATAAAAACGAACAAGACATCGAATATTATCCACCGGAAAACACAAAAAATAAATACACAGGATTTAAGCCCCATCGCTTCTACTTCTACGGCTGAAGAACGGCGAACACTACCCCCAAGAAGATGGGAAAAGCCAACTGAAACTATTGATATCGGTAGCACTCAACAAAATTCCTCAAGTGACATATTAACAAATATAGTTAGAACCTTAATTGACACTATTAAACCGTACATTGGAAAAATTATCGCTTTTCTCACAACATCTCTTCTACCACTATTATCTCAATATGGATCAAAATAACAAGCTAGTTATCAATAACATAACATGTGTCAATTGGAATGCCAATGGCATAAAATCACACCGCCTCCAGTTTATAGCCTTTTTAGCCACAAATAACGTTGATATAGCTTGTATTACCGAAACTCATCTTGTAAACAGTGAAAAATTTAAAATTCCAGGATACAGCATTTATAGAAACGACAGAATTGCACCAATTGGTTCAGGAGAGGTTGCAATACTTGTTAAATCTAAAATTAAGCATCACTCTCTCCCAAATTTTAATCTAACCCATCTAGAAGCGATTGCGGTAAAAGTAATGTTAAATGACTATACTATCAGGATTATAGCAGCTTACAAACAGCCGAACAAAAAATTACTGCAGTATGATCGTCAACAAATTTTTTACAATTCCGAACCTACTTTATTACTGGGCGATCTTAACTGCAAGAACACAATATGGGGATGTCATACGAGTAACCCAGATGGTATTAAGCTAAACAACTTTTCAGCAGAATTGGCTTTACACGTTGCAGCTCCAGATGAATTCACCCACTATCCGTATCGTACAGATCATCGACCGGACATTCTAGATATTATTGTTCATTCGAATTTTACGAAACCTATAACTCAGAAAGTCGTCGGTGAACTTGATTCAGACCATTGCCCCGTTTTAGTGACATTTAGTGGCACTCACAGCTACATCCAACCACTTCCTAGATTGATTGAAGGAATAATAGACTGGGACGTATTCAAAACTAACCTAGACAACAACTTGAAGGCCCCATCAATTATTAATGCCCAAGAAGACGTAGACAAAGAGATTTGTAATTACAGTAAAAACATCAAACTTAGCGTACAACAGGCTACTGTCTCTAAGATGCGAACTAAGAAAACCACTCAAATACGCCCTCCAGGCTGGATAGTTAATTTAATAAACCAAAAAAACTTAACAAGAAGGGAGTGGCAAAGATCAAGAGATCCGCGTCTGAAAACGAAATTAAACAGACTTGTCCATCAAGTTCGCTGGGAACTAGACAAGTATAGAATATCTACGTATGAAAAGTATATAGAAGAACTTCAACCTGGAGATCCTACAATGTGGAGAGCCACAAGAAGAATTTTAAGACAACAAACTGCTGTGCATCCATTACATTATAATAACATCATACACTCGTCCGACAAAGACAAAGCTAACGCATACGCAGCACACTTAGAGCAAACATTTACGATAAACATCGATGATAAGGACTTCATCGACGATATAATTCAATTCACAAGAAGCAACATGCCAACAGACACTCAAGTTATTAAACCTACATCTCCTTTAGAAATTCAAACCTACATTAACCAACTGTTAATAAAAAAATCACCTGGACCGGACCTTATACCTAACATAGTCTTCAAAAATCTAACTACTAAAGCATTAGCTTTTCTAGCCACTATATTTAATGGATGTTTACGACTAGGTTACTTCCCAAACAGCTGGAAACAAGCCCATGTCCTACCAATACATAAGCATGGCAAAGACAAATCCAAACCAGAGAGCTACAGGCCGATTAGTTTGCTGAACACGCTGTCGAAAGTACTAGAAAAAGTGATACAAACCAGGCTGAACGAACATATTACACAAAATGATATTATACCTCCTCATCAGTTTGGCTTTCGTAAGCACCATTCTACATGTCACCAATTACTACGAGTAACTGAATATATTGAAAAAGGTTTCGAAGCCAAACATCATACAACAGCCGCCTTTTTAGATCTTAGCCAAGCCTTCGACAAGGTATGGCACGAAGGATTAATTTATAAGATAATCAGACTTGGATTTCCTGGTTATGTTATCTGAATGATATCATCCTATCTACGAAATAGAACATTTGTAGTTCGCGTACAGTCGACACTTTCTGATGTCAAAGTCGTCCAAGCAGGAGTTCCCCAGGGAAGCGTAATAGCACCAACGCTGTTTAACATCTACACACAAGATATTCCAACAACGGTGAACTCCTCTCTGGGAATGTTTGCAGATGACACGGCCATCCTTACTCAGAATTATGATCTTGAAACCTCCATCCAATAACTTCAAGAAGCGGTTAATAATATCAATGTATGGTTTAACAAATGGGGCATTAAAATTAATCAACTGAAGTGCGACGTGAAGATTTTTACACTGAGACGGGTCATTAATCCTTCAAGTATAACAATAAATAACGAAGTTATTCCATGGAATCTCAAAGACTCGGCCATTAAATATTTAGGCGTATATCTAGACATGCGACTCTCCTGGGGCTACCACATCAACCAAAAACTTATACCAGATTAATGCTACTATATCCACTAATTAACAAAAAATCATCTCTTCAAATAGAATGTTCTACTCTCATATATTGTAACGTTTCGCCCTGAGATTAAATCCTAGTAATGCTCAAAAAGCATTTGAATTGAATTCAGCGCGCTTTTTAAACGTTACGGATCCAACCGACGATAAGCCGAACGACATCCGATGCCGCAAGTTACGATAAGGCGGCGCGCAAGCGAAACTCCCCTCCTACTCTAATCGCCACCGGAAGCAGCAGATAAGGGACCCCGATACTATAAATACGAAGGCCGCCCAACTGCCGCTCTCCCTCTGTGACCGATCTTCATCCGATAAGAAGATACCTGACCTGATCCGTTATCTAATCTGGCTGCATTTCTTACCGCCATTTTGTCGTTACGAACTGTTAGCAAGATTAGAATAATTCACACCCGTTGTAAATAACCTGTACTGAACGCTATTCTATCATGTCGGTAAATTTCTGGTTAGTAGTGTAGCGTTTGAATCCGAAATATTGCAAGTTCCAAAACACGCTGTTGAGACCTTGGAATATTTTACAATCTCCACACCCGAACGTTCCCGTGTACTCATCGACTGCGAAATCCTGTTTATTCGCAGTGCACAAAGGGCCCACAAATTGCCCGATTTCCGCGGAGACTAATTTTGTGTGATTCACAGCATTTTACTGCGCCGGAAGCCACCGCCCGATCTGCAAGGCCTGAAGGTAGCATTCCCCGTCCGCAAGTCGCATCGAACGTAAACAAAGTCGAAGCAACGACCTGGAGCGATAGCGCGCTATCGCGCCAGCCGGACTTCCCGATAAGCGCTCCGTTCTACCTGCGAGAGGTCAAAAACTATCTACGCACCTGGAAATCGCGTGCTACTGATTTACGTGCTGGGTCCACCTAGAGGAGGCACTAACTTCCAGGAAGGCGTCGCACATTAAACTCTAAACACACAAACAATCTCCAGGTAAAGCTTGCCATATATTTTAATTCGTAAAATCCGCAGAAGGATAGTGCCTGCAAGCGCAATTCTGAGATTTCCGACATCGATCGGTTTCGAGCGGAGAATTCTCGCGGATCGGCGCGGAAGGAAACACTCGCTGCCCGTCCGAGGAAAGACATCTCCAAGCCTCGTGACCTCCTCCGCAGAGGTGCCTTGTGGGCTGCCTGCCCCGCCAACAAAATTTCGACGTGCAATTGATAGTATTTATAATTTCCGTATTGTATGACATACAGTTCAGTTCGCATTTTTGTAAGATACAGTTAGAAACATTATACTGATTTATTACTAACTTATCGTTGTTGTTGTATTTATTTATACTCGAGTGTACCGAACCCTCTTCGACAGTGAGTTATCCCGCGGCTAAATTTAATACACCCTTACGAGAAGGGTGGAATATTACATGGCTGTATCCGAGCAGGGACTTGCTCTCGAGTATAGATAATTCAGCAAACGCCCGTCCGCCGACCTGTTTTCACCAGATATTTGGCGCCCGAGCATTCCTGAAAATTATCCGAGTAGTATTTAAGGTTTTATTTAATCTTTTGTACAAAACCTGTTCCAGATAAGCCGACCGAACCTAGATGTACCAGAGAGCCTAGTACAGGTGGATTCTTCCAGAGTCCTGTACCAGAGATGTTACCAGTAGCCCAGATCCAGGTGTCCGAATTCCCTGCCCGTTTCCAGTCCTTCCGAAGGGTCAAAGAGCACCGATCCTTTCTGTAACCTGTAACATGTAACATGTAATCTGTAACCCTCCGGGGCCAGCAGCTTAACTGCTGGCACAGGCTTCGCGACCCCGAGGTGCCCTAGCCTTTTGCCTGAAGATACTACGGACCGCCCGCGTAGTACCGTCTTCTGTAACCCTCCGGGGCTAGCAGCTTAACTGCTGGCACGGGCTTCGCAACCCCGAGGTGCCCTAGCTTTTTGACTGAAGATACTACAAACCGCCCGCGTAGTACCGTCTCCTGTAACCCTCAGGGGCCAGCATCTTCTGCTGGTACGGGTTTGGCAGCTCCGAGGTGCCCGAGCGAACACCAGTTAATGCACGTCGAAACCGCGATGGTGCTTCCGATCCGTTAATTTCCAGTATAACCAGGTATGCACGTCGAAACCGCGATAGTGCTTCCAATCCGTTAATTTCCAGTATAACCAGGTATGCACGTCGAAACCGCGATGGTGCTTCGATCTGCCAATTTCCAGTATAACCAGAAATGCACGTCGAAACCGCGATGGTGCTTCCGATCCGTCAATTTCCAGTATAACCAGAATTTACGTCGAAACCGCGATGGTGCTTCCGATCCGTCAATTTCCAGTATAACCAGAAATGCACGTCGAAACCGCGATGGTGCTACCGATCTGCCAATTTCCAGTATAACCAGAAATGCACGTCGAAACCGCGATGGTGCTTCCGATCCGTCAATTTCCAGTATAACCAGAAATGCACGTCGAAACCGCGATGGTGCTTCCGATCCGTCAATTTCCAGTATAACCAGAAATGCACGTCGAAACCGCGATAGTGCATCCGATCCGTCAATTTCCAGTAAATTTCCCGTAGGAATACAAGACTGAAAACCGCAGTATTTTGTATTCACCAGGAACCCGAGTTTGTGTGCATTCATTAAACAAATCCAGAGCGAGCATTTCGCCCAAGTGCCTACAAGAAAGCTTGTTTCCTCCAGAATGTTTAATGAAGCAAATGCACCACCTGAAGTTATGCCGACGTCGTAACACCTACATTCTTCAGTAGTGTAGTTGTGCATATGTGCATGAACGTTGACAAGATGGCGGACTGATACCGCAGCTTTGTGTCATCTTGTAACGTGAATTTATCCTAGCCAGTTTAACGAATCCCGAACGCTACATTCGCCTAAGGGCATGCAAGAAAGTACGTTCGCTCTAGGGAAGAAAATTCACTTGCCCTAGTCCTGAAGTTCTCAGAATGCAAGTTGAAACCGCAACTTCTGCATTCATCTAGTAGGAACCTCAGAGTTTTGTGTGTGTAATAAAACGCACCCTGCAAAATGGCATTCAAGCCATTGCCAGAAATTTTAGAAATTTCCAAAGTTCATGTCCGAACTTAATTTTTTTAAACTACCCTTCGCACCTGCCCGAATCTGGATCCTAGAATATTTTTTCCCTGGGTCCAGATGTGTAAAAGGTCCGTCAACAACGACCATTTTTACCTGTAATCCCATAGAAGAGGTGATAACAGGGTTGGGCCTATATAAGGGCTTATCTTCAAACCCTGTGTCACTATCCGAGTTACTTTCAAACTAATCGAAGATGCCTCCGGTCCGAAATAAAATCGATGTGCGACCGTGGCCCTTCAAAATTAGGAGGCGACGTAAAGGGCAGAAAAGGATCCGTCCGTGGACCCCGCATCTCTATAACCGCCCAGCATCCCCGACGACTACCCGCTGGTCGCCTTTACCCCAGTGGAGTCCGGTGCCGGCCATGTTGTCTCCGTTACCAGATACGCCAGAGAAGATAGGCAACATGCAGCCGAATTCCGCTACCGTGGATGACACCGATCAGGTGAGCCCTAGAGGAAATCTAGGACCCCAAACGTCGCCCCTCGACTTATCCCGGAAGATGGAGCGTTTGTTTGGAAAATCCCCATCCATTCTGCAAACAACGCCCACGCTCCAAACTACCCCGAATATGGAGTTCGACGCCGAGCCCCTGTGGCCCTATATTCCTCCGGGACTCCTAGCGACGCCAGACACTCCCTCGCCCCTCATGAGAGCCATCCTGGCTGAATGCGGCCCTTGGTGGGAGCTACTAGGCATTCCACCTGAACTTAAACCAGAAGCCCCCACTCAACTACCCGTGAACGAGGATTTGGTTCCCCTCGCTGAAGGCGACGCCCTCGCCTCAGTCCTGGAAGAGTTGCAGCAACTCCAGCTCCCAGAACCAGATTTACCACCCGAAGTGCTTCCGGAGATTCTTTTCCGACCACCGATCGAAACGGAAGCCCGACAACCGACCTCACACAAAACCAGACGGAGGGAGAAGAAACGCCGTTCCGCGTGAAATTGCCTTCCGGAGAATTTTTGCGAGTTTCCCGAGACACAGCCCGTCAAATGGGATTATTGCCGCCGCAGAAGTAAAATTAAACAGCAAGTATAAAATTTTTATTATCTTGCCTTGCCCCCTTTTCCTCCTACGCCACTGCGATACTTGATGACCAGGGATGCTGATACCGCAGCTTCCAAAACGTCGATCCGCCGACGCATCAAGGATTTGTGGACGTGCAGATGGAGAACCCATGAAGAAGAGGCCCATGAAACACCCGTTTCCTCCGAAGGGACCGGCATGTGTAACGTTTCGCCCTGAGATTAAATCCTAGTAATGCTCAAAAAGCATTTGAATTGAATTCAGCGCGCTTTTTAAACGTTACGGATCCAACCGACGATAAGCCGAACGACATCCGATGCCGCAAGTTACGATAAGGCGGCCGCGCAAGCGAAACTCCCCTCCTACTCTAATCGCCACCGGAAGCAGCAGATAAGGGACCCCGATACTATAAATACGAAGGCCGCCCAACTGCCGCTCTCTCTCTGTGACCGATCTTCATCCGATAAGAAGATACCTGACCTGATCCGTTATCTAATCTGGCTGCATTTCTTACCGCCATTTTGTCGTTACGAACTGTTAGCAAGATTAGAATAATTCACACCCGTTGTAAATAACCTGTACTGAACGCTATTCTATCATGTCGGTAAATTTCTGGTTAGTAGTGTAGCGTTTGAATCCGAAATATTGCAAGTTCCAACACACGCTGTTGAGACCTTGGAATATTTTACAATCTCCACACCCGAACGTTCCCGTGTACTCATCGACTGCGAAATCCTGTTTATTCGCAGTGCACAAAGGGCCCACAAATTGCCCGATTTCCGCGGAGACTAATTTTGTGTGATTCACAGCATTTTACTGCGCCGGAAGCCACCGCCCGATCTGCAAGGCCTGAAGGTAGCATTCCCCGTCCGCAAGTCGCATCGAACGTAAACAAAGTCGAAGCAACGACCTGGAGCGATAGCGCGCTATCGCGCCAGCCGGACTTCCCGATAAGCGCTCCGTTCTACCTGCGAGAGGTCAAAAACTATCTACGCACCTGGAAATCGCGTGCTACTGATTTGCGTGCTGGGTCCACCTAGAGGAGGCACTAACTTCCAGGAAGGCGTCGCACATTAAACTCTAAACACACAAACAATCTCCAGGTAAAGCTTGCCATATATTTTAATTAGTAAAATCCGCAGAAGGATAGTGCCTGCAAGCGCAATTCTGAGATTTCCGACATCGATCGGTTTCGAGCGGAGAATTCTCGCGGATCGGCGCGGAAGGAAACACTCGCTGCCCGTCCGAGGAAAGACATCTCCAAGCCTCGTGACCTCCTCCGCAGAGGTGCCTTGTGGGCTGCCTGCCCCGCCAACAAAATTTCGACGTGCAATTGATAGTATTTATAATTTCCGTATTGTATGACATACAGTTCAGTTCGCAGTTTTGTAAGATACAGTTAGAAACATTATACTGATTTATTACTAACTTATCGTTGTTGTTGTATTTATTTATACTCGAGTGTACCGAACCCTCTTCGACAGTGAGTTATCCCGCGGCTAAATTTAATACACCCTTACGAGAAGTGTGGAATATTACAATATAAATCTATAATCCGACCAGTGTTACTGTACGCGTGCTGTGTCTGGGGTAATACCTCTAAATCGCAAATAAATAAACTACAAGTGTTCCAAAATAAAATCTTACGAACTATATTAAAAGCTCCGTGGTATATGAGAAACAATCAAACTCACAGGGAACTGGGTATACCTACTGTTAGTGAATATATAAAAAATGTGACTAAAAAGTTCTTCCATAACATTCAATTGTGCTCAAGTGCTAACTATTATACAGTCGGACAACGAAAAATCCACAACAGACTCATGCGAAAACTACCACAAGACATTTGGTTATCTTCAGAAGAATCCGATTAACGTTTTAATTAAATGTCAGTGGAGGCTATTCCGGCCATCCTCAAAATCAAAGACACTATATTTTTCTTTTTAAAACAACTGTGTATAACAATTTGTTTGTTGATCCAGTTAAATCCTACAAAAAAAAAATATATAAATTCTGCAAGTTTCCTAGCTCACCTTTCTATACTATTTTAGTTAAAATAATGGCTTCAGGAGGTTATTAGGTGCCGTATTATATTAATATGAAGCTCCAAAAGCAGCCAGAGCAAACGAAGACGTTTAGCAGCATTATTTGTGTTTGTAGAATTGGAAAATCATCAATATAAAACTATTCCATACTTAAGGTGTCATATTCGGATTGTCAGAACCTAGAAATTCATAGTTGGTAGTTATAAGACGCCGATGGAGTTAGATAAATTGTATTTTTTATTCAATATAAATCCTGCAAGTTTCCTAGCTCTCCTTTCTATACTATTTTAGTTAAAATAATGGCTTCAGGAGGTTTTTAGGTGCCGTATTATATTAATGTAAAGCTCCAAAAGCAGCCAGAGCAAACAAAGACGTTTAGCAGCATTATTTGTGTTTGTAGAATTGGAAAATCATCAATATAAAGCTATTCCATACTTAGGGTGTCATATTCGGATTGTCAGAACCTAGAAATTCATAGTTGGTAGTTCTAAGACGCCGATGGAGTTAGATAAATTGTATTTTTTATTCAATATAAATCCTGCAAGTTCCCTAGCTCTCCTTTCTATACTATTTTAGTTAAAATAATGGCTTCAGGAGGTTTTTAGGTGCCGTATTATATTAATGTGAAGCTCCAAAAGCAGCCAGAGCAAACAAAGACGTTTAGCAGCATTATTTGTGTTTGTAGAATTGGAAAATCATCAATATAAAGCTATTCCATACTTAAGGTGTCATATTCGGATTGTCAGAACCTAGAAATTAATAGTTGGTAGTTCTAAGACGCCGATGGAGTTAGATAAATTGTATTTTTTATTCAATATAAATCCTGCAAGTTCCCTAGCTCTCCTTTCTATACTATTTTAGTTAAAATAATGGCTTCAGGTGCTTATTAAGTGCCGTATTAAATTAATATGAAGCTCCAAAAGCAGCCAGAGCGAACGGTAACGTTTAGCAGCTTTATTTGTGATTGTAGAATTGGAAAATTTTCACTATAAAGCTATTGTATATTTTACAGTGTCATATTCGGTTTGTTAGAACATAGAAATTCAAAGTTGGTGGTTTTCAGACACCGATGGAGTTAGATAATTGTTGGTTTCAATATAAATTCTGCAAGTTTCCTAGCTCACCTTTCTATATTATTTTAGTTAAAATAATGGCTTCAGGAGGCTATTAGGTGCCGTATTATATTAATATGAAGCTCCAAAAGCAGCCAGAGCAAACGAAGACGTTTAGCAGCATTATTTGTCTTTGTAGAATTGGAAAATCATCAATATAAAGCTATTCCATACTTAAGGTGTCATATTCGGATTGTCAGAACCTAGAAATTCATAGTTGGTAGTTCTAAGACGCCGATGGAGTTAGATAAATTGTATTTTTTTTCAATATAAATCCTGCAAGTTCCCTAGCTCTCCTTTCTATACTATTTTAGTTAAAATAATGGCTTCAGGTGCTTATTAAGTGCCGTATTAAATTAATACGAAGCTCCAAAAGCAGCCAGAGCAAACGGTGGCGTTTAGCAACTTTATTTGTGTTTGTAGAATTGGAAAATCTTCACTATAAAGCTATTGTATATTTTACAGTATCATATTCGGTTTGTTAGAACATAGAAATTCAAAGTTGGTGGTTTTCAGACGCCGAAGGAGTTAGATAATTGTTGGTTTCAATATAAATTCTGCAAGTTTCCTAGCTCACCTTTCTATATTATTTTAGTTAAAATAATGGCTTCAGGAGGCTATTAGGTGCCGTATTATATTAATATGAAGCTCCAAAAGCAGCCAGAGCAAACGAAGACGTTTAGCAGCATTATTTGTGTTTGTAGAATTGGAAAATCATCAATATAAAGCTATTCCATACTTAAGGTGTCATAATCGGATTGTCAGAACCTAGAAATTCATAGTTGGTAGTTCTAAGACGCCGATGGAGTTAGATAAATTGTATTTTTTATTCAATATAAATCCTGCAAGTTCCCTAGCTCTCCTTTCTATACTATTTTAGTTAAAATAATGGCTATTCCATACTTAAGGTGTCATATTCGGATTGTCAGAACCTAGAAATTTATAGTTGGTGGGGCTAAAACGCCGATGGAGTTAGTTAAATTGTATTTTTTATTCAATATAAATCCTGCAAGTTCTCTAGCTCTCCTTTCTATACTATTTTAGTTAAAATAATGGCTTCAGGTGCTTATTAAGTGCCGTATTAAATTAATATGAAGCTCCAAAAGCAGCCAGAGCAAACGGTGACGTTTAGCAGCTTTATTTATGTTTGTAGAATTGGAAAATTTTCACTATAAAGCTATTGTATATTTTACATTATCATATTCGGTTTGTTAGAACATAAAAATTCAAAGTTGGTGGTTTTCAGACGCCGATGGAGTTATATAATTGTTGGTTTCAATATAAATTCTGCAAGTTTCCTAGCTCACCTTTCTATACTATTTTAGTTAAAATAATGGCTTCAGGAGGTTATTAGGTGCCGTATTATATTAATATGAAGCTCCAAAAGCAGCCAGAGCAAACGAAGACGTTTAGCAGCATTATTTGTGTTTGTAGATTGGAAAATCGTCAATATAAAGCTATTCCATACTTAAGGTGTCATATTCGGATTGTCAGAACCTAGAAATTCATAGTTGGTAGTTCTAAGACGCCGATGGAGTTAGATAAATTGTATTTTTTATTCAATATAAATCCTGCAAGTTCCCTAGCTCTCTTTTCTATACTATTTTAGTTAAAATAATGGCTTCAGGTGCTTATTAAGTGCCGTATTAAATTAATATGAAGCTGCAAAAGCAGCCAGAGCGAACGGTGGCGTTTAGCAACTTTATTTGTGTTTGTAGAATTGGAAAATCTTCACTATAAAGCTATTGTATATTTTACAGTGTCATATTCGGTTTGTTAGAACATAGAAATTCAAAGTTGGTGGTTTTCAGACGCCGATGGAGTTAGATAATTGTTGGTTTCATTATAAATTCTGCAAGTTTCCTAGCTCACCTTTCTATACTATTTTAATTAAAATAATGGCTTCAGGAGGTTATTAGGTGCCGTATTATATTAATATGAAGCTCCAAAAGCAGCTAGAGCAAACAAAGACGTTTAGCAGCATTATTTGTGTTTGTAGAATTGGAAAATCATCAATATAAAGCTATTCCATACTTAAGGTGTCATATTCGGATTGTCAGAACCTAGAAATTCATAGTTGGTAGTTCTAAGACGCCGATGGAGTTAGATAAATTGTATTTTTTATTCAATATAAATCCTGCAAGTTCCCTAGCTCTCTGTTCTATACTATTTTAGTTAAAATAATGGCTTCAGGTGCTTATTAAGTGCCGTATTAAATTAATATGAAGCTGCAAAAGCAGCCAGAGCGAACGGTGGCGTTTAGCAACTTTATTTGTGTTTGTAGAATTGGAAAATCTTCACTATAAAGCTATTGTATATTTTACAGTGTCATATTCGGTTTGTTAGAACATAGAAATTCAAAGTTGGTGGTTTTCAGACGCCGATGGAGTTAGATAATTGTTGGTTTCAATATAAATTCTGCAAGTTTCCTAGCTCACCTTTCTATACTATTTTAGTTAAAATAATGGCTTCAGGTGCTTATTAAGTGCCGTATTAAATTAATATGAAGCTCCAAAAGCAGCCAGAGCGAACGGTGACGTTTAGCAGCTTTATTTGTGTTTGTAGAATTGGAAAATCTTCACTATAAAGCTATTGTATATTTTACAGTGTTATATTCGGTTTGTTAGAACATAGAAATTCAAAGTTGGTGGTTTTCAGACGCCGATGGAGTTAGATAATTGTTGGTTTCAATATAAATTCTGCAAGTTTCCTAGCTCACCTTTCTATACTATTTTAATTAAAATAATGGCTTCAGGAGGTTATTAGGTGCCGTATTATATTAATATGAAGCTCCAAAAGCAGCTAGAGCAAACAAAGACGTTTAGCAGCATTATTTGTGTTTGTAGAATTGGAAAATCATCAATATAAAGCTATTCCATACTTAAGGTGTCATATTCGGATTGTCAGAACCTAGAAATTCATAGTTGGTAGTTCTAAGACGCCGATGGAGTTAGATAAATTGTATTTTTTATTCAATATAAATCCTGCAAGTTCCCTAGCTCTCTTTTCTATACTATTTTAGTTAAAATAATGGCTTCAGGTGCTTATTAAGTGCCGTATTAAATTAATATGAAGCTGCAAAAGCAGCCAGAGCGAACGGTGGCGTTTAGCAACTTTATTTGTGTTTGTAGAATTGGAAAATCTTCACTATAAAGCTATTGTATATTTTACAGTGTCATATTCGGTTTGTTAGAACATAGAAATTCAAAGTTGGTGGTTTTCAGACGCCGATGGAGTTAGATAATTGTTGGTTTCAATATAAATTCTGCAAGTTTCCTAGCTCACCTTTCTATACTATTTTAGTTAAAATAATGGCTTCAGGTGCTTATTAAGTGCCGTATTAAATTAATATGAAGCTCCAAAAGCAGCCAGAGCGAACGGTGACGTTTAGCAGCTTTATTTGTGTTTGTAGAATTGGAAAATCTTCACTATAAAGCTATTGTATATTTTACAGTGTCATATTCGGTTTGTTAGAACATAGAAATTCAAAGTTGGTGGTTTTCAGACGCCGATGGAGTTAGATAATTGTTGGTTTCAATATAAATTCTGCAAGTTTCCTAGCTTACCTTTGTATACTATTTTAATTAAAATAATGGCTTCAGGAGGTTATTAGGTGCCGTATTATATTAATATGAAGCTCCAAAAGCAGCTAGAGCAAACAAAGACGTTTAGCAGCATTATTTGTGTTTGTAGAATTGGAAAATCATCAATATAAAGCTATTCCATACTTAAGGTGTCATATTCGGATTGTCAGAACCTAGAAATTTATAGTTGGTAGTTCTAAGACGCCGATGGAGTTAAATAAATTGTATTTTTTATTCAATATAAATCCTGCAAGTTCCCTAGCTCTTTTTTCTATACTATTTTAGTAAAAATAATGGCTTCAGGTGCTCATTAAGTGCCGTATTAAATTAATATGAAGCTCCAAAAACAGCCAGATCAAACGAAGACGTTTAGCAGCATTATTTGTGTTTGTAGAATTGGAAAATCATCAATATAAAGCTATTCCATACTTAAGGTGTCATATTCGGATTGTCAGAACCTAGAAATTCATAGTTGGTAGTTCTAAGACGCCGATGGAGTTAGATAATTGTTGGTTTCAATATAAATTCTGCAAGTTTCCGAGCTCACCTTTCTATACTATTTTAGTTAAAATAATGGCTTCAGGAGGTTATTAGGTGCCGTATTATATTAGTATGAAGCTCCAAAAGCAGCCAGAGCAATTAAAGACGTTTAGCAGCATTATTTGTGTTTGTAGAATTGGAAAATCATCAATATAAAGCTATTCCATACTTAAGGTGTCATATTCGGATTGTGAGAACCTAGAAATTCAAAGTTGGTGGTTTTCAGACGCCGATGGAGTTAGATAATTGTTGGTTTTAATATAAATTCTGCAAGTTTCCTAGCTCTCATTTCTATACTATTTTAGTTAAAATAATGGCTTCAGGTGCTTATTAAGTGCCGTATTAAATTAATATGAAGCTCCAAAAGCAGCCAGAGCGAACGGTAGCGTTTAGCAACTTTATTTGTGTTTGTAGAATTGGAAAATCTTCACTATAAAACTATTGTATATTTTACAGTGTCATATTCGGTTTGTTAGAACATAGAAATTCAAAGTTGGTGGTTTTCAGACGCCGGTGGAGTTAGATAATTGTTGGTTTCAATATAAATTCTGCAAGTTTCCTAGCTCACCTTTCTATACTATTTTAGTTAAAATAATGGCTTCAGGAGGTTCTTAGGTGCCGTATTATATTAATATGAAGCTCCAAAAGCAGCCAGAGCAAACGAAGACGTTTAGCAGCATTATTTGTGTTTGTAGAATTGGAAAATCATCAATATAAAGCTATTCCATACTTAAGGTGTCATATTCGGTTTGTCAGAACCTAGAAATTCATAGTTGGTAGTTCTAAGACGCCGATGGAGTTAGATAAATTGTATTTTTTATTCAATATAAATCCTGCAAGTTCCCTAGCTCTCCTTTCTATACTATTTTAGTTAAAATAATGGCTTCAGGTGCTTATTAAGTGCCGTATTAAATTAATATGAAGCTCCAAAAGCAGCCAGAGCGAACGGTAGCGTTTAGCAACTTTATTTGTGTTTGTAGAATTGGAAAATCTTCACTATAAAACTATTGTATATTTTACAGTGTCATATTCGGTTTGTTAGAACATAGAAATTCAAAGTTGGTGGTTTTCAGACGCCGGTGGAGTTAGATAATTGTTGGTTTCAATATAAATTCTGCAAGTTTCCTAGCTCACCTTTCTATACTATTTTAGTTAAAATAATGGCTTCAGGAGGTTCTTAGGTGCCGTATTATATTAATATGAAGCTCCAAAAGCAGCCAGAGCAAACGAAGACGTTTAGCAGCATTATTTGTGTTTGTAGAATTGGAAAATCATCAATATAAAGCTGTTCCATACTTAAGGTGTCATATTCGGTTTGTCAGAACCTAGAAATTCAAAGTTGGTAGTTCTAAGACGCCGATGGAGTTAGATAAATTGTATTTTTTATTCAATATAAATCCTGCAAGTTCCCTAGCTTTCCTTTCTATACTATTTTAGTTAAAATAATGGCTTCAGGTGCTTATTAAGTGCCGTATTAAATTAATATGAAGCTCCAAAAGCAGCCAGAGCGAACGGTAGCGTTTAGCAACTTTATTTGTGTTTGTAGAATTGGAAAATCTTCACTATAAAACTATTGTATATTTTACAGTGTCATATTCGGTTTGTTAGAACATAGAAATTCAAACTTGGTGGTTTTCAGACGCCGGTGGAGTTAGATAATTGTTGGTTTCAATATAAATTCTGCAAGTTTCCTAGCTCACCTTTCTATACTATTTTAGTTAAAATAATGGCTTCAGGAGGTTCTTAGGTGCCGTATTATATTAATATGAAGCTCCAAAAGCAGCCAGAGCAAACGCAGACGTTTAGCAGCATTATTTGTGTTTGTAGAATTGGAAAATCATCAATATAAAGCTATTCCATACTTAAGGTGTCATATTCGGTTTGTCAGAACCTAGAAATTCATAGTTGGTAATTCTAAGACGCCGATGGAGTTAGATAAATTGTATTTTTTATTCAATATAAATCCTGCAAGTTCCCTAGCTCTCCTTTCTATACTATTTTAGTTAAAATAATGGCTTCAGGTGCTTATTAAGTGCCGTATTAAATTAATATGAAGCTCCAAAAGCAGCCAGAGCGAACGGTAGCGTTTAGCAACTTTATTTGTGTTTGTAGAATTGGAAAATCTTCACTATAAAGCTATTGTATATTTTACAGTGTCATATTCGGTTTGTTAGAACATAGAAATTCAAAGTTGGTAGTTTTCAGACGCCGATGGAGTTAGATAATTGTTGGTTTCAATATAAATTCTGCAAGTTTCCTATATACCTACCTTTCTATATTATTTTAGTTAAAATAATGGCTTCAGGAGGCTATTAGGTGCCGTATTATATTAATATGAAGCTCCAAAAGCAGCCAGAGCAAACGCAGACGTTTAGCAGCATTATTTGTGTTTGTAGAATTGGAAAATCATCAATATAAAGCTATTCCATACTTAAGGTGTCATATTCGGTTTGTCAGAACCTAGAAATTCATAGTTGGTAATTCTAAGACGCCGATGGAGTTAGATAAATTGTATTTTTTATTCAATATAAATCCTGCAAGTTCCCTAGCTCTCCTTTCTATACTATTTTAGTTAAAATAATGGCTTCAGGTGCTTATTAAGTGCCGTATTAAATTAATATGAAGCTCCAAAAGCAGCCAGAGCGAACGGTAGCGTTTAGCAACTTTATTTGTGTTTGTAGAATTGGAAAATCTTCACTATAAAGCTATTGTATATTTTACAGTGTCATATTCGGTTTGTTAGAACATAGAAATTCAAAGTTGGTAGTTTTCAGACGCCGATGGAGTTAGATAATTGTTGGTTTCAATATAAATTCTGCAAGTTTCCTATATACCTACCTTTCTATATTATTTTAGTTAAAATAATGGCTTCAGGAGGCTATTAGGTGCCGTATTATATTAATATGAAGCTCCAAAAGCAGCCAGAGCAAACGAAGACGTTTAGCAGCATTATTTGTGTTTGTAGAATTGGAAAATCATCAATATAAAGCTATTCCATACTTAAGGTGTCATATTCGGATTGTCAGAACCTAGAAATTCATAGTTGGTAGTTCTAAGACGCCGATGGGGTTAGATAAATTGTATTTTTTATTCAATATAAATCCTGCAAGTTCTCTAGCTCTCCTTTCTATACTATTTTAGTTAAAATAATGGCTTCAGGTGCTTATTAAGTGCCGTATTAAATTAATATGAAGCTCCAAAAGCAGCCAGAGCGAACGGTGACGTTTAGCAGCTTTATTTGTGATTGTAGAATTGGAAAATTTTCACTATAAAGCTATTGTATATTTTACATTATCATATTCGGTTTGTTAGAACATAAAAATTCAAAGTTGGTGGTTTTCAGACGCCGATGGAGTTATATAATTGTTGGTTTCAATATAAATTCTGCAAGTTTCCTAGCTCACCTTTCTATACTATTTTAGTTAAAATAATGGCTTCAGGAGGTTATTAGGTGCCGTATTATATTAATATGAAGCTCCAAAAGCAGCCAGAGCAAACGAAGACGTTTAGCAGCATTATTTGTGTTTGTAGATTGGAAAATCGTCAATATAAATCTATTCCATACTTAAGGTGTCATATTCGGTTTGTTAGAACATAGAAATTCAAAGTTGGTGGTTTTCAGACGCCGATGGAGTTAGATAATTGTTGGTTTCAATATAAATTCTGCAAGTTTCCTAACTCACCTTTCTATATTATTTTAGTTAAAATAATGGCTTCAGGAGGTTATTAGGTGCCGTATTATATTAATATGAAGCTCCAAAAGCAGCCAGAGCAAACGAAGACGTTTAGCAGCATTATTTGTGTTTGTAGAATTGGAAAATCATCAATATAAAGCTATTCCATACTTAAGGTGTCATATTCGGATTGTCAGAACCTAGAAATTTATAGTTGGTGGGGCTAAAACGCCGATGGAGTTAGTTAAATTGTATTTTTTATTCAATATAAATCCTGCAAGTTCTCTAGCTCTCCTTTCTATACTATTTTAGTTAAAATAATGGCTTCAGGTGCTTATTAAGTGCCGTATTAAATTAATATGAAGCTCCAAAAGCAGCCAGAGCAAACGGTGACGTTTAGCAGCTTTATTTATGTTTGTAGAATTGGAAAATCTTCACTATAAAGCTATTGTATATTTTACATTATCATATTCGGTTTGTTAGAACATAAAAATTCAAAGTTGGTGGTTTTCAGACGCCGATGGAGTTATATAATTGTTGGTTTCAATATAAATTCTGCAAGTTTCCTAGCTCACCTTTCTATACTATTTTAGTTAAAATAATGGCTTCAGGAGGTTATTAGGTGCCGTATTATATTAATATGAAGCTCCAAAAGCAGCCAGAGCAAACGAAGACGTTTAGCAGCATTATTTGTGTTTGTAGATTGGAAAATCGTCAATATAAAGCTATTCCATACTTAAGGTGTCATATTCGGATTGTCAGAACCTAGAAATTCATAGTTGGTAGTTCTAAGACGCCGATGGAGTTAGATAAATTGTATTTTTTATTCAATATAAATCCTGCAAGTTCCCTAGCTCTCTTTTCTATACTATTTTAGTTAAAATAATGGCTTCAGGTGCTTATTAAGTGCCGTATTAAATTAATATGAAGCTGCAAAAGCAGCCAGAGCGAACGGTGGCGTTTAGCAACTTTATTTGTGTTTGTAGAATTGGAAAATCTTCACTATAAAGCTATTGTATATTTTACAGTGTCATATTCGGTTTGTTAGAACATAGAAATTCAAAGTTGGTGGTTTTCAGACGCCGATGGAGTTAGATAATTGTTGGTTTCAATATAAATTCTGCAAGTTTCCTAGCTCACCTTTCTATACTATTTTAGTTAAAATAATGGCTTCAGGTGCTTATTAAGTGCCGTATTAAATTAATATGAAGCTCCAAAAGCAGCCAGAGCGAACGGTGACGTTTAGCAGCTTTATTTGTGTTTGTAGAATTGGAAAATCTTCACTATAAAGCTATTGTATATTTTACAGTGTCATATTCGGTTTGTTAGAACATAGAAATTCAAAGTTGGTGGTTTTCAGACGCCGATGGAGTTAGATAATTGTTGGTTTCAATATAAATTCTGCAAGTTTCCTAGCTCACCTTTCTATACTATTTTAATTAAAATAATGGCTTCAGGAAATTATTAGGTGCCGTATTATATTAATATGAAGCTCCAAAAGCAGCTAGAGCAAACAAAGACGTTTAGCAGCATTATTTGTGTTTGTAGAATTGGAAAATCATCAGTATAAAGCTATTCCATACTTAAGGTGTCATATTCGGATTGTCAGAACCTAGAAATTCATAGTTGGTAGTTCTAAGACGCCGATGGAGTTAGATAAATTGTATTTTTTATTCAATATAAATCCTGCAAGTTCGATAGCTCTCTGTTCTATACTATTTTAGTTAAAATAATGGCTTCAGGTGCTTATTAAGTGCCGTATTAAATTAATATGAAGCTGCAAAAGCAGCCAGAGCGAACGGTGGCGTTTAGCAACTTTATTTGTGTTTGTAGAATTGGAAAATCTTCACTATAAAGCTATTGTATATTTTACAGTGTCATATTCGGTTTGTTAGAACATAGAAATTCAAAGTTGGTGGTTTTCAGACGCCGATGGAGTTAGATAATTGTTGGTTTCAATATAAATTCTGCAAGTTTCCTAGCTCACCTTTCTATACTATTTTAATTAAAATAATGGCTTCAGGAGGTTATTAGGTGCCGTATTATATTAATATGAAGCTCCAAAAGCAGCTAGAGTAAACAAAGACGTTTAGCAGCATTATTTGTGTTTGTAGAATTGGAAAATCATCAATATAAAGCTAGTCCATACTTAAGGTGTCATATTCGGATTGTCAGAACCTAGAAATTCATAGTTGGTAGTTCTAAGACGCCGATGGAGTTAGATAAATTGTATTTTTTATTCAATATAAATCCTGCAAGTTCCCTAGCTCTCTTTTCTATACTATTTTAGTTAAAATAATGGCTTCAGGTGCTTATTAAGTGCCGTATTAAATTAATATGAAGCTGCAAAAGCAGCCAGAGCGAACGGTGGCGTTTAGCAACTTTATTTGTGTTTGTAGAATTGGAAAATCTTCACTATAAAGCTATTGTATATTTTACAGTGTCATATTCGGTTTGTTAGAACATAGAAATTCAAAGTTGGTGGTTTTCAGACGCCGATGGAGTTAGATAATTGTTGGTTTCAATATAAATTCTGCAAGTTTCCTAGCTCACCTTTCTATACTATTTTAGTTAAAATAATGGCTTCAGGTGCTTATTAAGTGCCGTATTAAATTAATATGAAGCTCCAAAAGCAGCCAGAGCGAACGGTGACGTTTAGCAGCTTTATTTGTGTTTGTAGAATTGGAAAATCTTCACTATAAAGCTATTGTATATTTTACAGTGTCATATTCGGTTTGTTAGAACATAGAAATTCAAAGTTGGTGGTTTTCAGACGCCGATGGAGTTAGATAATTGTTGGTTTCAATATAAATTCTGCAAGTTTCCTAGCTCACCTTTCTATACTATTTTAGTTAAAATAATGGCTTCAGGTGCTTATTAAGTGCCGTATTAAATTAATATGAAGCTCCAAAAGCAGCCAGAGCGAACGGTGACGTTTAGCAGCTTTATTTGTGTTTGTAGAATTGGAAAATCTTCACTATAAAGCTATTGTATATTTTACAGTGTCATATTCGGTTTGTTAGAACATAGAAATTCAAAGTTGGTGGTTTTCAGACGCCGATGGAGTTAGATAATTGTTGGTTTCAATATAAATTCTGCAAGTTTCCTAGCTCACCTTTCTATACTATTTTAATTAAAATAATGGCTTCAGGAAGTTATTAGGTGCCGTATTATATTAATATGAAGCTCCAAAAGCAGCTAGAGCAAACAAAGACGTTTAGCAGCATTATTTGTGTTTGTAGAATTGGAAAATCATCAGTATAAAGCTATTCCATACTTAAGGTGTCATATTCGGATTGTCAGAACCTAGAAATTCATAGTTGGTAGTTCTAAGACGCCGATGGAGTTAGATAAATTGTATTTTTTATTCAATATAAATCCTGCAAGTTCGATAGCTCTCTGTTCTATACTATTTTAGTTAAAATAATGGCTTCAGGTGCTTATTAAGTGCCGTATTAAATTAATATGAAGCTGCAAAAGCAGCCAGAGAGAACGGTGGCGTTTAGCAACTTTATTTGTGTTTGTAGAATTGGAAAATCTTCACTATAAAGCTATTGTATATTTTACAGTGTCATATTCGGTTTGTTAGAACATAGAAATTCAAAGTTGGTGGTTTTCAGACGCCGATGGAGTTAGATAATTGTTGGTTTCAATATAAATTCTGCAAGTTTCCTAGCTCACCTTTCTATACTATTTTAATTAAAATAATGGCTTCAGGAGGTTATTAGGTGCCGTATTATATTAATATGAAGCTCCAAAAGCAGCTAGAGTAAACAAAGACGTTTAGCAGCATTATTTGTGTTTGTAGAATTGGAAAATCATCAATATAAAGCTAGTCCATACTTAAGGTGTCATATTCGGATTGTCAGAACCTAGAAATTCATAGTTGGTAGTTCTAAGACGCCGATGGAGTTAGATAAATTGTATTTTTTATTCAATATAAATCCTGCAAGTTCCCTAGCTCTCTTTTCTATACTATTTTAGTTAAAATAATGGCTTCAGGTGCTTATTAAGTGCCGTATTAAATTAATATGAAGCTGCAAAAGCAGCCAGAGCGAACGGTGGCGTTTAGCAACTTTATTTGTGTTTGTAGAATTGGAAAATCTTCACTATAAAGCTATTGTATATTTTACAGTGTCATATTCGGTTTGTTAGAACATAGAAATTCAAAGTTGGTGGTTTTCAGACGCCGATGGAGTTAGATAATTGTTGGTTTCAATATAAATTCTGCAAGTTTCCTAGCTCACCTTTCTATACTATTTTAGTTAAAATAATGGCTTCAGGTGCTTATTAAGTGCCGTATTAAATTAATATGAAGCTCCAAAAGCAGCCAGAGCGAACGGTGATGTTAAGCAGCTTTATTTGTGTTTGTAGAATTGGAAAATCTTCACTATAAAGCTATTGTATATTTTACAGTGTCATATTCGGTTTGTTAGAACATAGAAATTCAAAGTTGGTGGTTTTCAGACGCCGATGGAGTTAGATAATTGTTGGTTTCAATATAAATTCTGCAAGTTTCCTAGCTCACCTTTGTATACTATTTTAATTAAAATAATGGCTTCAGGAGGTTATTAGGTGTCGTATTATATTAATATGAAGCTCCAAAAGCAGCTAGAACAAACAAAGACGTTTAGCAGCATTATTTGTGTTTGTAGAATTGGAAAATCATCAATATAAAGCTATTCCATACTTAAGGTGTCATATTCGGATTGTCAGAACCTAGAAATTTATAGTTGGTAGTTCTAAGACGCCGATGGAGTTAAATAAATTGTATTTTTTATTCAATATAAATCCTGCAAGTTCCCTAGCTCTTTTTTCTATACTATTTTAGTAAAAATAATGGCTTCAGGTGCTCATTAAGTGCCGTATTAAATTAATATGAAGCTCCAAAAACAGCCAGATCAAACGAAGACGTTTAGCAGCATTATTTGTGTTTGTAGAATTGGAAAATCATCAATATAAAGCTATTCCATACTTAAGGTGTCATATTCGGATTGTCAGAACCTAGAAATTCATAGTTGGTAGTTCTAAGACGCCGATGGAGTTAGATAATTGTTGGTTTCAATATAAATTCTGCAAGTTTCCGAGCTCACCTTTCTATACTATTTTAGTTAAAATAATGGCTTCAGGAGGTTATTAGGTGCCGTATTATATTAGTATGAAGCTCCAAAAGCAGCCAGAGCAATCAAAGACGTTTAGCAGCATTATTTGTGTTTGTAGAATTGGAAAATCATCAATATAAAGCTATTCCATACTTAAGGTGTCATATTCGGATTGTGAGAACCTAGAAATTCAAAGTTGGTGGTTTTCAGACGCCGATGGAGTTAGATAATTGTTGGTTTTAATATAAATTCTGCAAGTTTCCTAGCTCTCATTTCTATACTATTTTAGTTAAAATAATGGCTTCAGGTGCTTATTAAGTGCCGTATTAAATTAATATGAAGCTCCAAAAGCAGCCAGAGCGAACGGTAGCGTTTAGCAACTTTATTTGTGTTTGTAGAATTGGAAAATCTTCACTATAAAACTATTGTATATTTTACAGTGTCATATTCGGTTTGTTAGAACATAGAAATTCAAAGTTGGTGGTTTTCAGACGCCGGTGGAGTTAGATAATTGTTGGTTTCAATATAAATTCTGCAAGTTTCCTAGCTCACCTTTCTATACTATTTTAGTTAAAATAATGGCTTCAGGAGGTTCTTAGGTGCCGTATTATATTAATATGAAGCTCCAAAAGCAGCCAGAGCAAACGAAGACGTTTAGCAGCATTATTTGTGTTTGTAGAATTGGAAAATCATCAATATAAAGCTATTCCATACTTAAGGTGTCATATTCGGTTTGTCAGAACCTAGAAATTCATAGTTGGTAGTTCTAAGACGCCGATGGAGTTAGATAAATTGTATTTTTTATTCAATATAAATCCTGCAAGTTCCCTAGCTCTCCTTTCTATACTATTTTAGTTAAAATAATGGCTTCAGGTGCTTATTAAGTGCCGTATTAAATTAATATGAAGCTCCAAAAGCAGCCAGAGCGAACGGTAGCGTTTAGCAACTTTATTTGTGTTTGTAGAATTGGAAAATCTTCACTATAAAACTATTGTATATTTTACAGTGTCATATTCGGTTTGTTAGAACATAGAAATTCAAAGTTGGTGGTTTTCAGACGCCGGTGGAGTTAGATAATTGTTGATTTCAATATAAATTCTGCAAGTTTCCTAGCTCACCTTTCTATACTATTTTAGTTAAAATAATGGCTTCAGGAGGTTCTTAGGTGCCGTATTATATTAATATGAAGCTCCAAAAGCAGCCAGAGCAAACGAAGACGTTTAGCAGCATTATTTGTGTTTGTAGAATTGGAAAATCATCAATATAAAGCTATTCCATACTTAAGGTGTCATATTCGGTTTGTCAGAACCTAGAAATTCAAAGTTGGTAGTTCTAAGACGCCGATGGAGTTAGATAAATTGTATTTTTTATTCAATATAAATCCTGCAAGTTCCCTAGCTTTCCTTTCTATACTATTTTAGTTAAAATAATGGCTTCAGGTGCTTATTAAGTGCCGTATTAAATTAATATGAAGCTCCAAAAGCAGCCAGAGCGAACGGTAGCGTTTAGCAACGTTATTTGTGTTTGTAGAATTGGAAAATCTTCACTATAAAACTATTGTATATTTTACAGTGTCATATTCGGTTTGTTAGAACATAGAAATTCAAACTTGGTGGTTTTCAGACGCCGGTGGAGTTAGATAATTGTTGGTTTCAATATAAATTCTGCAAGTTTCCTAGCTCACCTTTCTATACTATTTTAGTTAAAATAATGGCTTCAGGAGGTTCTTAGGTGCCGTATTATATTAATATGAAGCTCCAAAAGCAGCCAGAGCAAACGCAGACGTTTAGCAGCATTATTTGTGTTTGTAGAATTGGAAAATCATCAATATAAAGCTATTCCATACTTAAGGTGTCATATTCGGTTTGTCAGAACCTAGAAATTCATAGTTGGTAGTTCTAAGACGCCGATGGAGTTAGATAAATTGTATTTTTTATTCAATATAAATCCTGCAAGTTCCCTAGCTCTCCTTTCTATACTATTTTAGTTAAAATAATGGCTTCAGGTGCTTATTAAGTGCCGTTTTAAATTAATATGAAGCTCCAAAAGCAGCCAGAGCGAACGGTAGCGTTTAGCAACTTTATTTGTGTTTGTAGAATTGGAAAATCTTCACTATAAAACTATTGTATATTTTACAGTGTCATATTCGGTTTGTTAGAACATAGAAATTCAAAGTTGGTGGTTTTCAGACGCCGGTGGAGTTAGATAATTGTTGGTTTCAATATAAATTCTGCAAGTTTCCTAGCTCACCTTTCTATACTATTTTAGTTAAAATAATGGCTTCAGGAGGTTCTTAGGTGCCGTATTATATTAATATGAAGCTCCAAAAGCAGCCAGAGCAAACGAAAACGTTTAGCAGCATTATTTGTGTTTGTAGAATTGGAAAATCATCAATATAAAGCTATTCCATACTTAAGGTGTCATATTCGGTTTGTCAGAACCTAGAAATTCATAGTTGGTAGTTCTAAGACGCCGATGGAGTTAGATAAATTGTAATTTTTATTCAATATAAATCCTGCAAGTTCCCTAGCTCTGCTTTCTATACTATTTTAGTTAAAATAATGGCTTCAGGTGCTTATTAAGTGCCGTATTAAATTAATATGAAGCTCCAAAAGCAGCCAGAGCGAACGGTAGCAGTTAGCAACTTTATTTGTGTTTGTAGAATTGGAAAATCTTCACTATAAAACTATTGTATATTTTACAGTGTCATATTCGGTTTGTTAGAACATAGAAATTCAAAGTTGGTGGTTTTCAGACGCCGGTGGGGTTAGATAATTGTTGGTTTCAATATAAATTCTGCAAGTTTCCTAGCTCACCTTTCTATACTATTTTAGTTAAAATAATGGCTTCAGGAGGTTCTTAGGTGCCGTATTATATTAATATGAAGCTCCAAAAGCAGCCAGAGCAAACGAAGACGTTTAGCAGCATTATTTGTGTTTGTAGAATTGGAAAATCATCAATATAAAGCTATTCCATACTTAAGGTGTCATATTCGGTTTGTCAGAACCTAGAAATTCATAGTTGGTAGTTCTAAGACGCCGATGGAGTTAGATAAATTGTATTTTTTATTCAATATAAATCCTGCAAGTTCCCTAGCTCTCCTTTCTATACTATTTTAGTTAAAATAATGGCTTCAGGTGCTTATTAAGTGCCGTATTAAATTAATATGAAGCTCCAAAAGCAGCCAGAGCGAACGGTAGCGTTTAGCAACTTTATTTGTGTTTGTAGAATTGGAAAATCTTCACTATAAAACTATTGTATATTTTACAGTGTCATATTCGGTTTGTTAGAACATAGAAATTCAAAGTTGGTGGTTTTCAGACGCCGGTGGAGTTAGATAATTGTTGGTTTCAATATAAATTCTGCAAGTTTCCTAGCTCACCTTTCTATACTATTTTAGTTAAAATAATGGCTTCAGGAGGTTATTAGGTGCCGTATTATATTAATATGAAGCTCCAAAAGCAGCCAGAGCAAACGAAAACGTTTAGCAGCATTATTTGTGTTTGTAGAATTGGAAAATCATCAATATAAAGCTATTCCATACTTAAGGTGTCATATTCGGTTTGTCAGAACCTAGAAATTCATAGTTGGTAGTTCTAAGACGCCGGTGGAGTTAGATAAATTGTATTTTTTATTCAATATAAATCCTGCAAGTTCCCTAGCTCTCTTTTCTATACTATTTTAGTTAAAATAATGGCTTCAGGTGCTTATTAAGTGCCGTATTAAATTAATATGAAGCTCCAAAAGCAGCCAGAGCGAACGGTAGCGTTTAGCAACTTTATTTGTGTTTGTAGAATTGGAAAATCTTCACTATAAAACTATTGTATATTTTACAGTGTCATATTCGGTTTGTTAGAACATAGAAATTCAAAGTTGGTGGTTTTCAGACGCCGGTGGAGTTAGATAATTGTTGGTTTCAATATAAATTCTGCAAGTTTCCTAGCTCACCTTTCTATACTATTTTAGTTAAAATAATGGCTTCAGGAGGTTCTTAGGTGCCGTATTATATTAATATGAAGCTCCAAAAGCAGCCAGAGCAAACGAAGACGTTTAGCAGCATTATTTGTGTTTGTAGAATTGGAAAATCATCAATATAAAGCTATTCCATACTTAAGGTGTCATATTCGGTTTGTCAGAACCTAGAAATTCAAAGTTGGTAGTTCTAAGACGCCGATGGAGTTAGATAAATTGTATTTTTTATTCAATATAAATCCTGCAAGTTCCCTAGCTTTCCTTTCTATACTATTTTAGTTAAAATAATGGCTTCAGGTGCTTATTAAGTGCCGTATTAAATTAATATGAAGCTCCAAAAGCAGCCAGAGCGAACGGTAGCGTTTAGCAACTTTATTTGTGTTTGTAGAATTGGAAAATCTTCACTATAAAACTATTGTATATTTTACAGTGTCATATTCGGTTTGTTAGAACATAGAAATTCAAACTTGGTGGTTTTCAGACGCCGGTGGAGTTAGATAATTGTTGGTTTCAATATAAATTCTGCAAGTTTCCTAGCTCACCTTTCTATACTATTTTAGTTAAAATAATGGCTTCAGGAGGTTCTTAGGTGCCGTATTATATTAATATGAAGCTCCAAAAGCAGCCAGAGCAAACGAAGACGTTTAGCAGCATTATTTGTGTTTGTAGAATTGGAAAATCATCAATATAAAGCTATTCCATACTTAAGGTGTCATATTCGGTTTGTCAGAACCTAGAAATTCATAGTTGGTAGTTCTAAGACGCCGATGGAGTTAGATAAATTGTATTTTTTATTCAATATAAATCCTGCAAGTTCCCTAGCTCTCCTTTCTATACTATTTTAGTTAAAATAATGGCTTCAGGTGCTTATTAAGTGCCGTATTAAATTAATATGAAGCTCCAAAAGCAGCCAGAGCGAACGGTAGCGTTTAGCAACTTTATTTGTGTTTGTAGAATTGGAAAATCTTCACTATAAAACTATTGTATATTTTACAGTGTCATATTCGGTTTGTTAGAACATAGAAATTCAAAGTTGGTGGTTTTCAGACGCCGGTGGAGTTAGATAATTGTTGGTTTCAATATAAATTCTGCAAGTTTCCTAGCTCACCTTTCTATACTATTTTAGTTAAAATAATGGCTTCAGGAGGTTATTAGGTGCCGTATTATATTAATATGAAGCTCCAAAAGCAGCCAGAGCAAACGAAGACGTTTAGCAGCATTATTTGTGTTTGTAGAATTGGAAAATCATCAATATAAAGCTATTCCATACTTAAGGTGTCATATTCGGTTTGTCAGAACCTAGAAATTCATAGTTGGTAGTTCTAAGACGCCGATGGAGTTAGATAAATTGTAATTTTTATTCAATATAAATCCTGCAAGTTCCCTAGCTCTCCTTTCTATACTATTTTAGTTAAAATAATGGCTTCAGGTGCTTATTAAGTGCCGTATTAAATTAATATGAAGCTCCAAAAGCAGCCAGAGCGAACGGTAGCGTTTAGCAACTTTATTTGTGTTTGTAGAATTGGAAAATCTTCACTATAAAACTATTGTATATTTTACAGTGTCATATTCGGTTTGTTAGAACATAGAAATTCAAAGTTGGTGGTTTTCAGACGCCGGTGGAGTTAGATAATTGTTGGTTTCAATATAAATTCTGCAAGTTTCCTAGCTCACCTTTCTATACTATTTTAGTTAAAATAATGGCTTCAGGAGGTTATTAGGTGCCGTATTATATTAATATGAAGCTCCAAAAGCAGCCAGAGCAAACGAAGACGTTTATCAGCATTATTTGTGTTTGTAGAATTGGAAAATCATCAATATAAAGCTATTCCATACTTAAGGTGTCATATTCGGTTTGTCAGAACCTAGAAATTCAAAGTTGGTAGTTCTAAGACGCCGATGGAGTTAGATAAATTGTATTTTTTATTCAATATAAATCCTGCAAGTTCCCTAGCTTCCCTTTCTATACTATTTTAGTTAAAATAATGGCTTCAGGTGCTTATTAAGTGCCGTATTAAATTAATATGAAGCTCCAAAAGCAGCCAGAGCGAACGGTAGCGTTTAGCAACTTTATTTGTGTTTGTAGAATTGGAAAATCTTCACTATAAAACTATTGTATATTTTACAGTGTCATATTCGGTTTGTTAGAACATAGAAATTCAAAGTTGGTGGTTTTCAGACGCCGGTGGAGTTAGATAATTGTTGGTTTCAATATAAATTCTGCAAGTTTCCTAGCTCACCTTTCTATACTATTTTAGTTAAAATAATGGCTTCAGGAGGTTCTTAGGTGCCGTATTATATTAATATGAAGCTCCAAAAGCAGCCAGAGCAAACGAAAACGTTTAGCAGCATTATTTGTGTTTGTAGAATTGGAAAATCATCAATATAAAGCTATTCCATACTTAAGGTGTCATATTCGGTTTGTCAGAACCTAGAAATTCATAGTTGGTAGTTCTAAGACGCCGATGGAGTTAGATAAATTGTAATTTTTATTCAATATAAATCCTGCAAGTTCCCTAGCTCTCCTTTCTATACTATTTTAGTTAAAATAATGGCTTCAGGTGCTTATTAAGTGCCGTATTAAATTAATATGAAGCTCCAAAAGCAGCCAGAGCGAACGGTAGCGGTTAGCAACTTTATTTGTGTTTGTAGAATTGGAAAATCTTCACTATAAAACTATTGTATATTTTACAGTGTCATATTCGGTTTGTTAGAACATAGAAATTCAAAGTTGGTGGTTTTCAGACGCCGGTGGAGTTAGATAATTGTTGGTTTCAATATAAATTCTGCAAGTTTCCTAGCTCACCTTTCTATACTATTTTAGTTAAAATAATGGCTTCAGGAGGTTCTTAGGTGCCGTATTATATTAATATGAAGCTCCAAAAGCAGCCAGAGCAAACGAAGACGTTTAGCAGCATTATTTGTGTTTGTAGAATTGGAAAATCATCAATATAAAGCTATTCCATACTTAAGGTGTCATATTCGGTTTGTCAGAACCTAGAAATTCATAGTTGGTAGTTCTAAGACGCCGATGGAGTTAGATAAATTGTATTTTTTATTCAATATATCCTGCAAGTTCCCTAGCTCTCCTTTCTATACTATTTTAGTTAAAATAATGGCTTCAGGTGCTTATTAAGTGCCGTATTAAATTAATATGAAGCTCCAAAAGCAGCCAGAGCGAACGGTAGCGTTTAGCAACTTTATTTGTGTTTGTAGAATTGGAAAATCTTCACTATAAAACTATTGTATATTTTACAGTGTCATATTCGGTTTGTTAGAACATAGAAATTCAAAGTTGGTGGTTTGCAGACGCCGATGGAGTTAGATAATTGTTGGTTTCAATATAAATTCTGCAAGTTTCCTAGATCACCTTTCTATACTATTTTAGTTAAAATAATGGCTTCAGGAGGTTCTTAGGTGACGTATTATATTAATATGAAGCTCCAAAAGCAGCCAGAGCAAACGAAGACGTTTAGCAGCATTATTTGTGTTTGTAGAATTGGAAAATCATCAATATAAAGCTATTCCATACTTAAGGTGTCATATTCGGATTGTCAGAACCTAGAAATTCATAGTTGGTAGTTCTAAGACGCCGATGGAGTTAGATAAATTGTATTTTTTATTCAATATAAATCCTGCAAGTTCCCTAGCTCTCTTTTCTATACTATTTTAGTTAAAATAATGGCTTCAGGTGCTTATTAAGTGCCGTATTAAATTAATATGAAGCTGCAAAAGCAGCCAGAGCGAACGGTGGCGTTTAGCAACTTTATTTGTGTTTGTAGAATTGGAAAATCTTCACTATAAAGCTATTGTATATTTTACAGTGTCATATTCGGTTTGTTAGAACATAGAAATTCAAAGTTGGTGGTTTTCAGACGCCGATGGAGTTAGATAATTGTTGGTTTCAATATAAATTCTGCAAGTTTCCTAGCTCACCTTTCTATACTATTTTAGTTAAAATAATGGCTTCAGGTGCTTATTAAGTGCCGTATTAAATTAATATGAAGCTCCAAAAGCAGCCAGAGCGAACGGTGACGTTTAGCAGCTTTATTTGTGTTTGTAGAATTGGAAAATCTTCACTATAAAGCTATTGTATATTTTACAGTGTCATATTCGGTTTGTTAGAACATAGAAATTCAAAGTTGGTGGTTTTCAGACGCCGATGGAGTTAGATAATTGTTGGTTTCAATATAAATTCTGCAAGTTTCCTAGCTCACCTTTCTATACTATTTTAGTTAAAATAATGGCTTCAGGAGGTTATTTGTTGACGTATTATATTAATATAAAGCTCCAAAAGCAGGCAGAGCAAACGAAGACGTTTAGCAGCATTATTTGTGTTTGTAGAATGGGAAAATCATCAATATAAAGCTATTCCATACTTAAGGTGTCATATTCGGATTGTCAGAACCTAGAAACTCATAGTTGGTAGTTCTAAGACGCCGATGGAGTTAGATAATTGTTGGTTTCAATATAAATTCTGCAAGTTTCCGAGCTCACCTTTCTATACTATTTTAGTTAAAATAATGGCTTCAGGAGGTTATTAGGTGCCGTATTATATTAATATGAAGCTCCAAAAGCAGCCAGAGCAATCGAAGACGTTTAGCAGCATTATTTGTGTTTGTAGAATTGGAAAATCATCAATATAAAGCTATTCCATACTTAAGGTGTCATATTCGGATTGTGAGAACCTAGAAATTCAAAGTTGGTGGTTTTCAGACGCCGATGGAGTTAGATAAATTGTATTTTTTATTCAATATAAATCCTGCAAGTTCCCTAGCTCTCCTTTCTATACTATTTTAGTTAAAATAATGGCTTCAGGTGCTTATTAAGTGCCGTATTAAATTAATATGAAGCTCCAAAAGCAGCCAGAGCGAACGGTGGCGTTTAGCAACTTTATTTGTGTTTGTAGAATTGGAAAATCTTCACTATAAAGCTATTGTATATTTTACAGTGTCATATTCGGTTTGTTAGAACATAGAAATTCAAAGTTGGTAGTTTTCAGACGCCGGTGTAGTTAGATAATTGTTGGTTTCAATATAAATTCTGCAAGTTTCCGAGCTCACCTTTCTATACTATTTTAGTTAAAATAATGGCTTTAGGAGGTTCTTAGGTGCCGTATTATATTAATATGAAGCTCCAAAAGCAGCCAGAGCAAACGAAGACGTTTAGCAACATTATTTGTGTTTGTAGAATTGGAAAATCATCAATATAAAGCTATTCCATACTTAAGGTGTCATATTCGGTTTGTCAGAACCTAGAAATTCATAGTTGGTAGTTCTAAGACGCCGATGGAGTTAGATAAATTGTATTTTTTATTCAATATAAATCCTGCAAGTTCCCTAGCTCTCCTTTCTATACTATTTTAGTTAAAATAATGGCTTCAGGTGCTTATTAAGTGCCGTATTAAATTAATATGAAGCTCCAAAAGCAGCCAGAGCGAACGGTAGCGTTTAGCAACTTTATTTGTGTTTGTAGAATTGGAAAATCTTCACTATTAAACTATTGTATATTTTACAGTGTCATATTCGGTTTGTTAGAACATAGAAATTCAAAGCTGGTGGTTTTCAGACGCCGATGGAGTTAGATAATTGTTGGTTTCAATATAAATTCTGCAAGTTTCCTAGCTCACCTTTCTATATTATTTTAGTTAAAATAATGGCTTCAGGAGGCTATTAGGTGCCGTATTATATTAATATGAAGCTCCAAAAGCAGCCAGAGCAAACGAAGACGTTTAGCAGCATTATTTGTGTTTGTAGAATTGGAAAATCATCAATATAAAGCTATTCCATACTTAAGGTGTCATATTCGGGTTGTCAGAACCTAGAAATTCATAGTTGGTAGTTCTAAGACGCCGATGGAGTTAGATAAATTGTATTTTTTATTCAATATAAATCCTGCAAGTTCCCTAGTTCTCCTTTCTATACTATTTTAGTTAAAATAATGGCTTCAGGTGCTTATTAAGTGCCGTATTAAATTAATATGAAGCTCCAAAAGCAGCCAGAGCAAACGGTAGCGTTTAGCAACTTTATTTGTGTTTGTAGAATTGGAAAATCTTCACTATAAAGCTATTGTATACTTTACAGTGTCATATTCGGTTTGTTAGAACATAGAAATTCAAAGTTGGTGGTTTTCAGACGCCGATGGAGTTAGATAATTGTTGGTTTCAATATAAATTCTGCAAGTTTCCTAGCTCACCTTTCTATATTATTTTAGTTAAAATAATGGCTTCAGGAGGTTATTAGGTGCCGTATTATATTAATATGAAGCTCCAAAAGCAGCCAGAGCAAACGAAGACGTTTAGCAGCTTTATTTGTGTTTGTAGAATTGAATAATCATCAATATAAAGCTATTCCATACTTAAGGTGTCATATTCGGATTGTCAGAACCTAGAAATTCATAGTTGGTAGTTCTAAGTCGCCGATGGAGTTAGATAAATTGTATTTTTTATTCAATATAAATCCTGCAAGTTCCCTAGTTCTCCTTTCTATACTATTTTAGTTAAAATAATGGCTTCAGGTGCTTATTAAGTGCCGTATTAAATTAATATGAAGCTCCAAAAGCAGCCAGAGCAAACGGTGGCGTTTAGCAACTTTATTTGTGTTTGTAGAATTGGAAAATCTTCACTATAAAGCTATTGTATACTTTACAGTGTCATATTCGGTTTGTTAGAACATAGAAATTCAAAGTTGGTGGTCTTCAGACGCCGGTGGAGTTAGATAATTGTTGGTTTTAATATAAATTTTGCAAGTTTCCTAGCTCACCTTTCTATACTATTTTAGTTAAAATAATAGCTTCAGGAGGTTATTAGGTGCCGTATTATATTAATATGAAGCTTCAAAAGCAGCCAGAGCAAACGAAGATGTTTAGCAGCATTATTTGTGTTTGTAGAATTGGAAAATCATCAATATAAAGCTATTCCATACTTAAGGTGTCATATTCGGATTGTCAGAACCTAGAAATTATAGTTGGTGGTGCTAAAACGCCGATGGAGTTAGTTAAATTGTATTTTTTATTCAATATAAATCCTGCAAGTTTCCTAGGTTTTATTTCTATAAAAATTTAGTTAAAATAATGGCTTCAGGTGCTTATTAAGTGCCGTATTAAATTAATATGAAGCTCCAAAAGCAGCCAGAGCGAACGGTGACGTTTAGCAGCTTTATTTGTGTTTGTAGAATTGGAAAATCTTCACTATAAAGCTATTGTATATTTTACAGTGTCATATTCGGTTTGTTAGAACATAGAAATTCAAAGTTGGTGGTTTTCAGACGCCGAAGGAGTTAGATAATTGTTGGTTTCAATATAAATTCTGCAAGTTTCCTAGCTCACCTTTCTATACTATTTTAGTTAAAATAATGGCTTCAGGAGGTTATTAGGTGCCGTATTATATTAATATGAAGCTCCAAAAGCAGCCAGAGCAATCGAAGACGTTTAGCAGCATTATTTGTGTTTGTAGAATTGGAAAATCTTCACTATAAAGCTATTGTATATTTTACAGTGTCATATTCGGTTTGTTAGAACATAGAAATTCAAAGTTGGTGGTTTTCAGACGCCGAAGGAGTTAGATAATTGTTGGTTTCAATATAAATTCTGCAAGTTTCCTAGCTCACCTTTCTATACTATTTTAGTTAAAATAATGGCTTCAGGAGGTTATTAGGTGACGTATTATATTAATATAAAGCTCCAAAAGCAGGCAGAGCAAACGAAGACGTTTAGCAGCATTATTTGTGTTTGTAGAATTGGAAAATCTTCACTATAAAGCTATTGTATATTTTACAGTGTCATATTCGGTTTGTTAGAACATAGAAATTCAAAGTTGGTGGTTTTCAGACGCCGAAGGAGTTAGATAATTGTTGGTTTCAATATAAATTCTGCAAGTTTCCTAGCTCACCTTTCTATACTATTTTAGTTAAAATAATGGCTTCAGGAGGTTATTAGGTGCCGTATTATATTAATATGAAGCTCCAAAAGCAGCCAGAGCAATCGAAGACGTTTAGCAGCTTTATTTGTGTTTGTAGAATTGGAAAATCTTCACTATAAAGCTATTGTATATTTTACAGTGTCATATTCGGTTTGTTAGAACATAGAAATTCAAAGTTGGTGGTTTTCAGACGCCGAAGGAGTTAGATAATTGTTGGTTTCAATATAAATTCTGCAAGTTTCCTAGCTCACCTTTCTATACTATTTTAGTTAAAATAATGGCTTCAGGAGGTTATTAGGTGCCGTATTATATTAATATGAAGCTCCAAAAGCAGCCAGAGCAATCGAAGACGTTTAGCAGCATTATTTGTGTTTGTAGAATTGGAAAATCTTCACTATAAAGCTATTGTATATTTTACAGTGTCATATTCGGTTTGTTAGAACATAGAAATTCAAAGTTGGTGGTTTTCAGACGCCGATGGAGTTAGATAATTGTTGGTTTCAATATAAATTCTGCAAGTTTCCTAGCTCACCTTTCTATACTATTTTAGTTAAAATAATGGCTTCAGGAGGTTATTAGGTGCCGTATTATATTAATATGAAGCTCCAAAAGCAGCCAGAGCAATCGAAGACGTTTAGCAGCATTATTTGTGTTTGTAGAATTGGAAAATCTTCACTATAAAGCTATTGTATATTTTACAGTGTCATATTCGGTTTGTTAGAACATAGAAATTCAAAGTTGGTGGTTTTCAGACGCCGAAGGAGTTAGATAATTGTTGGTTTCAATATAAATTCTGCAAGTTTCCTAGCTCACCTTTCTATACTATTTTAGTTAAAATAATGGCTTCAGGAGGTTATTAGGTGACGTATTATATTAATATAAAGCTCCAAAAGCAGGCAGAGCAAACGAAGACGTTTAGCAGCATTATTTGTGTTTGTAGAATTGGAAAATCATCAATATAAAGCTATTCCATACTTAAGGTGTCATATTCGGATTGTCAGAACCTAGAAATTCATAGTTGGTAGTTCTAAGACGCCGATGGAGTTAGATAATTTTTGGTTTCAATATAAATTCTGCAAGTTTCCGAGCTCACCTTTCTATACTATTTTAGTTAAAATAATGGCTTCAGGAGGTTATAAGGTGCCGTATTATATTAATATGAAGCTCCAAAAGCAGCCAGAGCAATCGAAGACGTTTAGCAGCATTATTTGTGTTTGTAGAATTGGAAAATCATCAATATAAAGCTATTCCATACTTAAGGTGTCATATTCGGATTGTGAGAACCTAGAAATTTAAAGTTGGTGGTTTTCAGACGCCGATGGAGTTAGATAATTGTTGGTTTCAATATAAATTCTGCAAGTTTCCTAGCTCTCATTTCTATACTATTTTAGTTAAAATAATGGCTTCAGGTGCTTATTAAGTGCCGTATTAAATTAATATGAAGCTCCAAAAGCAGCCAGAGCGAACGGTGGCGTTTAGCAACTTTATTTGTGTTTGTAGAATTGGAAAATCTTCACTATAAAGCTATTGTATATTTTACAGTGTCATATTCGGTTTGTTAGAACATAGAAATTCAAAGTTGGTGGTTTTCAGACGCCGGTGGAGTTAGATAATTGTTGGTTTCAATATAAATTCTGCAAGTTTCCTAGCTCACCTTTCTATACTATTTTAGTTAAAATAATGGCTTCAGGAGGTTCTTAGGTGCCGTATTATATTAATATGAAGCTTCAAAAGCAGCCAGAGCAAACGAAGACGTTTAGCAGCATTATTTGTGTTTGTAGAATTGGAAAATCATCAATATAAAGCTATTCCATACTTAAGGTGTCATATTCGGTTTGTCAGAACCTAGAAATTCATAGTTGGTAGTTCTAAGACGCCGATGGAGTTAGATAAATTGTATTTTTTATTCAATATAAATCCTGCAAGTTTCCTAGGTTTTATTGCTATAAAAATTTAGTTAAAATAATAGCTTCAGGTGCTTATTAAGTGCCGTATTAAATTAATATGAAGCTCCAAAAGCAGCCAGAGCGAACGGTGACGTTTAGCAGCTTTATTTGTGTTTGTAGAATTGGAAAATCTTAACTATAAAGCTATTTTTACTGCATGGACATACTAATCTTATCACGCAGCAGCGTGCATTTAAAAATTATCCAAAAATACTATTTTGTTCGCAACTTCAAAATATAAACAATAACGAAATGAGTAAGTGTCAAAAATGTTTCAGTGCAATAGAAAATTTGGACTTTGCTAAATGTGGCCAATGTCAAAATGCGTACCATTTTGAATGCTCGATTGCGGAACAAGCATATAAAAAAATTAATAAAAATAAAAATCTTTGGAAGTGCGCTCTTTGTTCAGGTGTAGTTACCAGAAACAGAAGCGGAAGTACAGCCAGTTCTTCAGTTGCTGAAGTAAATAAGAACATTGAAAATAACGATGTACCGCCTTCAACCAACACTATGAGTAATGATCTTTCTGGTATAGTGGCTACGCTTGAAAAAATGGACAAGAAATTGTCATCCATAGATGGCAATTATAACGGCCTTAAGGATGAAATTAAAGAAATTAGTAAAGCTGTGTCATTCATATCTGATCAATATGATGAAATAATAAAAGTAGTGCATACTCTACAAAACCAAATTCAAGAGAATAACAAAGATAATACAAGCTACAAAGCGAAATGTGACGGTTTTGAGAAAATAATAAAAAATCAGAATGAGAAAATTAATGAGCTAGAACAATATGGCAGAAACAAAAATGTGGAAGTATTTGGAATTAAACAAAGCCAAGATGAAGATTGCAGAGAGATAATTGTCAAAATCGCTAACGAATTACAAGTTACTCTGGAAAAAGAAGATGTTGACATCGCTCATCGACTACCAAATGCCAAAGATAAATCCCCACCAACCATTGTCGCGCAATTTCGGACCAGAACAAGAAGAGATGAATTTCTAGGCAAACGCAAGCTAGTAATTACCAACAGAAATATACAAGGTGCTGCGCTCGGCTCTACAGTGTTTATCAACGAACATCTTACACCATACAACAAAATACTTCTTGGAAAAACGCGCAGTCATGCCAGAGAAACAAATTATTCATTTTGCTGGTTCAAAAATGGAAAAATCTTTGTCCGGAAACAGCCTGACAGTAACGCCATTAGAATCCGCAATGAAGACGATTTAATGAAAATTAAGTAACTTTTTTATGGGTAAGCCGAAGTTTTTTTTCTTTTGCGTTTTTCAGTATTACATGTTTAAATCTAATATGGAGACACTAATCTTAGGAAAAGAATTAGACGATGACACAATTGATACTCATATTTCTGATCATATTGATGATAGTAAAAACATTATTAGTACGTTTTGCCAAAATTTTGAAAATTATTTCAATATGCTTAATTTAAATATACGCAGCGTGACAAAAAACTTCGACGAACTAGAGGTATATATTGGTGAATTTCATAACTATTTTGATATTAGTAGGTTAGAATGGACAGTTGTAGAACCTCCCCCCACCACTTTTCCTTGAAACCGAGGCCACACTTCAAGGTCACATCTTCAAGCCAATTTTCAAAGCCACAGCTCAAGGCTAAACTTCGAGACCACATGGACAGTTCTAAAACCTCCCCCCGCCACTTGGCATCCAATTCAAGGTTAAGGCGTGAAAAGCTGGAACACTCATTGTTCAGCCTTGATTTCAAGGTCGGACTTTAGTTCAGAGCTAGGACAGCTTCCCCACAGTTGGCTTTTAGTTCAAGGTTGCTTGCTGGTGCCTCTCCACCAGTTGGCCTTGAGTTCAAGGCCAAAGCCAACTCCGCGACCACATGAAAGCAGGAACCCAAGGTCACATCTTCAAGCCAATTTTCAAAGCCACAGCTCAAGGCTAAACTTCGAGACCACATGGACAGTTCTAGAACCTCCCCCCACCACGTTTTCTTGAAACCGAGGCTACACTTCAAGTTAAGGCCAAATTTCAAGGCCACAGCTCACGGCTAAACTTCAAGGCCACATCTCAATTCTGGAACTACCCCCAACACTTGGCTTTGAAACCGAGGCCATGGTTAGTGTACTCATCAAATTACATTTGAACCCTAGCTTAGACCATGTTGTCAACCTGACACTTCTACAAGTTTAATGAAAGAGGCAAATATTTTCATAAATTGTTTTAATAACATCTAAAGATATATACAGATAAACAATTAACACTAATGCTATAATCACTTATCAGTTGCATAACATGTATAGTAACGCTATTGTCTACTCCTTCGGCGTTGTCCTGCTCCTCCGCGAAGTTGAAGGCCGTTCCGATTCTGGATAACTGCCTCCTGGAGTATTTTCGTGGTGGCAATCACCGCGTCCTTACCCACCAGAAGTCGACTTGTGCGAAAACGGAGGTGCGTTGCAATAATTAGAAATGGTGACCTTGAAGTCAGTAGTAGGAGCTGGCAGCCTTGACTGTAAAATTGAGTTTGTATTAGTTTGCGTGCAGCATTTTACTTGATTTTGTTCATAGGTTTATATGTAACAGAGAGAGTAACAAGGAGCGTAAATGGGTTGACATGTATGTGATGCGATATCATAATACACAACATCAAGCGAGAATAAAAAAACCACCGTCATGAACACAACCGCGAGGGTTGCAATCTCGTCTAACCATTGTGCCTCGGGTGATTTTAAACCCTTCGTAAAGGGCTCTCAACGTGAAGTCGGTAAAAACCTGCTGTTATTTTAATTTTCAAAATACAATTCAAAATTGTCTAACCTCGTCTCCTTAAAACGCATTCGCCTAAGTGTGTTGGTTAATGGCATGCAAGCAGTTAACAGAATTTGAAAGTTAATAATATAGAATCTTAATAAGAAATTGTACTGATTAAATATAAAATAACTAGCTCACAGTTTGGCAGGATCCAGCAGTTCTTGCAGATCTTAACGAAAGAAACAAAAAAATAAAATTAGACCGTGTTCTTTTATAAAATGGTTGTAAAGTGTGCTCGTTAATTGTAACCAGTGCATGACATTGAAAAATTGTATCCGAACTTTAATAAAAATGATTAAAACTGGTCACTTATTTACAGCAGTATCGATGGGAGCATGCATGATATTCTGAAGCATTCCTTTCCACGACAGTTTTCGTAAATAAAGAAATTTTGTTACGATATGTTTACTATAGACACTACTTTTTAAATCCCGGTTGTGAAAAAGATTAATATACATGTCGCCTGCACGCTATTAAATTTCGTAAAACGACATTTATTGACAAACGATTTAGAATAGTATACTCCTATATAGTATTAAAATGATTATGTTTAATAAAAGGCTTGTAGATAAATCATGTATGCGGTACGTTAAAGAATAGAGTACGAGCGATTCAATTTGTTTCTAATGAATAGTTAAAATTTAATATATAGGTATCTGAGAACTCACCAGGGTTATGTACACAGAACGGACGCGCGGACGGATCGCAACTGAATGTAGAGCTACGACAGGAATTTCGTTACAGCCAAAAAAACTTGTTTTGTGCTCAGTCTAGACAAAGAAATGCAGTTGGAATGTTTTCTTGCCGGGCAATGTGCAAAATTAATAAATTGGAACCTGCGCTTCGAAATCAAATGTTATTTTACTGGATTTATTTCGTTGGCTATTTAAATATTCTGATCCTGTATTTTCACAATTGAAAAGTACCTGTGTAAATAATTCTGAATTTAGGTTACCAAAGACAGTTCCGTATTTAGCGCGTTTAGATTATTAACATTCCGTTTTCATATAAAGCTTATGTGTCGTTTATAACGTTGCATGCATTTTCTACTTAAACAGCTCATTTTTTCTTTTGTATGTCAGTTGTTTACAGTAATCTGTAAATAATAATGAATGTTCGTTAGACTGCAAAGTGGTAATATAATTGTGTGTCGGTTTTATAATTACGATTCTGCAGCAGGCGCGTTATACAACATATACAGCTTTCAATAATTAGAAATGTAAATTTCTACAAGATATCTCAGGAACTTTGTTTATTGCATTCTAAGTAACTAATACTTATAAATAGAAAGATATTAACGAAATATAGACACTGTAAAAATAATTTCAACGCACCAATACAAAAGTTGTGAGAAATTAGAATAGTTCTGCTGTGAAAGTTGGGTTGAGAAATGTAATAATTGGCACCGTATCTAACATCCCACCTAGAGACAAGTGCTATGCTGTCTAACAGTTTCCATAGTTTTTCCAAAACATGCATTATTCATTAATTTATATAAATTTTTCTAAAATGTGTTAGTTGACTGGGCTCGTAATTTTGTATTTAGGTCTATATAGTCTTTCAACCAAAAGGATTGGTTAAAACTCAATACCCTATGAATTTTTAGCACTATAAGACCAGCTTGATTTAGATTTATATAATGAATGACATACCGCGTCTTAGGTTCCAAAGTTGTAAGTAGTTTCTTTTGTTTGCCTCCAGGAGGGACTTTATGTTCTGCGCAAAATGGAAAATATTTATGCAGATCATGCAAATGTTGCGGACAATCTAAAACTACTTCTAAAATTATACCTTCTTCAGCATCATCCGAAATATCAAGAATAGATTGCAAAGTTACGGAGTTTACTTGTTTTTCACTAAACCATTTAAAATTTTTCAAAGGTAAATACTGACTCGTAGACCAACCATGCAAATTTACTTTATCTAGAAGGTGTTTAGAAGGGTTATTATAATTTTTTAGAAATTTATTATTTGCTTTACTATATTTGGTACAGCATTGACTTATAACACCTCTAATACCTCTTTCAATAAAAAAGCAACATGTCTATATCAGTTAACAATTCTAATTTAACGTTTGTATATTTGAGCATGCACTGGAACGTAAAACCGAGGGTTGTGTAGAAGTGACTGGGATCTAACCCATTTGTTTCTATAGATTTAGTCCTAAAGTTCGCAAAATTATCTGCCAAAAGTAAAACATCACATTTCAGATAAAGATCACTGTATTCTCCTAAATTTTTCATTTTAAATACATTCCAAATCATCTGTGCATGTTTGTAGTCTTGTTAGGAAATATCAGCTTGTTTCAATTTATTATAAAATTTTGACTTTTCCGGAAGAATCGTTTCATTAAACTTTTCCCAACTATCCATGTACTCGTAAGGAATAATTCCTTTTCTAATTAAAAGATTTAGCTCTTTCATATTTAAATGGCTTAATGTATGATGTAAAATTTTAAAATTTTGAAATTCTAAATAAGATGCTGATGACGCGCTCAAAAACGATATGAGTCTACAAAGCTGCATTTATTACTTGTATTTGAAATATATTTAGTAAACGAAATATATCTTTCTTTATTTTTCGGTAGAAATACCATCCTAGGATACATCATTTCGGTTCAAATCAGCGAAGTGGGTAAGACGTTTATTTTTGTATTCTAAACAGTATACATTTATTAAAACAAGTTTACTCTAAGATTACACTAACTTGCTCGTTTCCAAAATCTATTAGTTCACCCTTCTAATTCACGAGCCGGATCTCGATGTTATAAATGGTTTCGACATTAACCTCTAAAGAAATAGGTGCATTTAGAACATTTTCCATACGGAACTCAGGCGCCACGGAAATACTAAACCCATACAGAATATGCGCAGGTAAATTATTACGATAAGAACCTAGTGTGATGTTGCATTCAATGTAAACATTCGTGTGTTTACTTATCTGTATATCCAATTCTGATATGTGAGTGTGGTTAGGTTTGTATTTGATTGGTTTGAATCCGAGCATTCGACCAATAGAATCGGGTTTTGACAAATCCACAGTGTACATCGATTTAATTTCTCATTTTTGCGCATTATTGGTTGCGCTTAGTATGGTGCTCTCTACGTGTTTTTCTAAATATGAACTTAGCTCATCGATTTCATATGAACCATGTGAAATAGTGAGTACATGGAGATCCTTACCTCTATAATAAAACTTATCGTTACCGGTATGTATATTTTTAATCGAATTGCAGCCGTAGAATGCCCTTAAAGCGAGCTCATACCTATGTCTAGGATTTAATCTTATAGGCTAGGCATACGCGGCATGCAATACATTACCCACACATTCAACTACCAATAGTATAGACATGACTATGATGTGCGTTATCGTTTACATTCATTTATATAGAAAATTAAGACAAAGGTGGCCACATATCACGGTGTTATAGTTCTGCTCTCTAGAGTAATTATAATAAATTTTACAATTCCGAAAGTATTCAACGACCTCCAACGGTGGCGGTAAATTCCCAAAACCACCACCGCCGCCAACAGAGCAGCCACCGGCTTCAAGGTCCCCAAGACAACAAAACCTAAAGCAGCTACCAACACCCAAACATCACCAGTAGGCTGCATAACAGCTATGTGATTCACGATCCACTTGGACAAACTATCTCAGTGGATCAACAAAATAAGTGATATTATAACACAAGACGGTTAATACACCAGTAAACACACAACTAAACATCGTCCACTGGAACGCTAACGACATTCAGTGCAAAATGCAAGAAATGCGAAACCTCAATAAAACACTCAACGTCGACGTGATGATGATCAACGAGACACATCTCACACCAAAAGTTTCACTAAAGTTAGCTAACTACCAAACCTATGGAACGGACAGACCGCAGATAGCAGGAATTTCAACTAGAAGGGGGACCTATATTCTAGTGACAGGCAAACTCGCACAGCAGCAAGTTACACTACAAACAAACGAGCTGGAGACCACGAGGGTCCAAGCAAGAGTAGCCGGAAGAGATCTAAAACTAATATCAGCCTACCGACAACCAAAGACCTCCAGCAACGCAAAATCTACAGCGGCCCGCATCCTGTTAATTATCGAAAAGGCCCGGAGTATCAAGCTGAGCTAAAGAAAAAGAAACTAGCGAGAGCCCCACTACTAGCAGAACCAACAGGATCACAGCCAATCACAGAGAAAAACGAAGATGGTTTCCAAACACAAGGCGGGAGACGAATAAGAAACAAACAGCCTGCTCCGCTCAACAGCGCAAGAGGTCTCATCAACAACAACAGCATTCACCAGCAGCAATGCAATTGCGATCCCTGCCGCCTCAGTTGTAACAGCCAGCGCTCGTACGGCTCCCGCATCTGTTTTAACCCAAGACGCGAGGCACCATCTCTAAAAGGATTCCAGCACCACCCAAGAATGCCACTACACCCAAACACGCCACCGCCACCTACAAGGCTGTTGCACCTCCCAAAACCGCCACCGCCGTCAACACAGCAGTCACCGGCTTCAAGGTGCCCATCGACCCCAGGATAGCAAAACAGAAAGCAGCTACCAGCACCCAAACAACACCAGTAGGCTGTATAGCAGCTATGGGATTCACGATCCACTTGGATAACCTCACTCAATGGATCAGCAAAATAACTGTCAATAAGTGACATTATAACACAAGATGTATAATGCACCAGTAGACGTACAACTAAACATTGCCCACTGGAACGCCGACGGTATTCAGTGCAAAATGCAAGAAATGCTAAACCTCATTAAACCACTCAACATCGACGTGATGATGATCAAAATCGCACCAAAAGTCTCACTAAAGGTATCTTAACTGTCAAACCTATCGAACGGACAGACCGCAGATAGCAGGAATTCCAGCTAGTGGCTGGCTCGATATTATAGTAAAAGATAAAATCGCACAGTACCAAGTTACGCTGCAAGCAAACGAGTTGGAGGTCACGGGGGTCCAAATAAGAGTAGCCGCCAGATATCTAAGACTAATATCATCCTAGCAACAACCAAGGACGCCTCTAGCAACGCAATAATCTGGATGATTTTATGGCACGCAACCTCCCGACGCCGATTTCAGGAGAGTCTAAACACAAAACATCAAGCCGGAGAATCTCGAGTCAATAACACTGAAGGACACAAACTCTTCAACCACACAGCAGGAAAGAACTACGAGGTCATAGATCCAGGGGAGCACCAACGCATGTCCCAAGCAGTCATCAAGACCAACCCGATGTGCTAGACATTATACTAGTCGAGGGTCTGCCATTCCACTACTCCCAGGAAACAGTGAAAGACCTGAGCTCTGATCATCTCCCACTACTGCTCACGGTAAACGTAGGTCCGAGGCAGGATGGACCGCGAACTACAACCAGATGCACCACGAACTGGCGTCAGTACAATGAAAACCTACAAAGAAAAATACAAGATTTGCAACCCCAACATCATCATCACTGACAACGTTGACATCTGCGTCCAAAGCCTACCGCAGGGCCCTCGAGAATGCGATGCAAATTCTTGACTGCAACCGCCGTGCTCGAAAACTGTCCCAAAAGAAAAAACGAAGGCTGGTGTGAAGATGGAAAATCATCAGGAACCCGGCCATCAAACGCCCTCTTAATAATAAACAAGAATGTCTGAAACAAGCAATAAAGGAATTCTACAATGAAGGCTGGAACCAACACGTCAGCAACTAGTCGGAAAATGCCAACTTAACAGGACTCTAACACGTAAGAGCGGCCTCCTCATGTCCGATCCAAGGACCAAATCGACCCTCTTACGATCCGCAAGAACAGGCCGACATCTTCACCTCCACCCTCCACAACAACTTCATGTCCAACAACGCCGCTGACGAAGAACACGTACGGGGAGCAAATACCCGACTACAAGGTATATTGACCGTTGAACTAGGCGAATATGCACCGTTCGCCTCACCAAACTAGGGGAAAAACATTATCCTACATCAAAGTCGCCATAAACCCCTCACGAATAGATGGAATTTCGTATGCAATGCTTCAGAATATTCCGAAGAAGACGCCGGCGTACATAACACGAATATTCAACGGGGTCACCACACACCGCCAGGTTCCTGTTCCCTGGAATCGTACCGTCATAATCATGCTTTCTAAGTCATGATAACAAAAAAACAGAACCCAACAACTATAGGCTACTTCCGGCCAGAAAAATTTGACTTCAGGCCAGAAAAATTTGACTTCAGGCCAGTACACGCAACGTCGCTACAGCTCGTTAAAGTAATAGACGATGTAGCTGAGAAATTTCAAGAGAGGAGAAACCACCGTCGTCGTCTTCCTTGATACAGAAAAGGCGTTTGATAAAGTATAGATTCAGAGACTCCTCATCGAACTATCGAACAAGTACGCATTACCAGCGGCCTACACCCAGCTTCTAAACAGCTACCTGACTGGCTGCTGACCCCTCAATACTATCCAACATCTACATCAATGACATCCTCTGCGCACAAAAGCCAAATACGCAGTATGTAAGGATGACGTCATGCTCTACAGCAAGTCGAGAGTGCTAAGAGCTACAGTCAGGAAGATGCAGGGGTAGCTGGATCAGCACCAGGCTGATTCGGAAAACGGGGTCTGAAATTAAACACAAACGGAAGCCATAACCTTCACAAGGGGACAAACAACCAATCTACCGACGATACAAGTCCATCAACGGAACGTATCTTGAAACAACACAGTCAATTACCTGGAAGCAACAATCGGCCAGCAGCTGACTTCCACAACACAATCGTCAAAACACGCCAGACAAATAAAATGCCATATCCCATCCTTGCGTGCCACAAGGGCCTCCCACTAAAGACCAAGCTCAACGCCTACAACCAATACATAATGCCAACTATGATATACGCAGCGTCAGCAAGGATGACATACATATCAGCTTCAAACAGGAAACGTCTGGAAAGCACCCAATCGACCACCCTCAAGAAACTTACCGGGACGCGATGGTTCGTACGCAATGAAACCATCTACAACGACCTAAGCATGGACTCCATACAAGCACACGTCCGAATACTAGCAGAAAATATCTGTTGTGGTATTGATCAATCGAATCTGACCGCGTTCCGAGAAATCGCGCCAGTTGTTGAAACGCAACAGCAACGAAAAACTCCCTAAGTATATTCTAACCGACTAATTACAACCAGACCACAAAGCCAGAAACGTGTAAGCAGTAAAAGCCAAACGGCTACCGCTGTTTTATCTAAGGACCCTGAAAAGCTCCAGTTCGACAGCATTGAAAAATGTTTCATATTAACAAGAAGACCCACGCCAGCAGCAGAGGAGAGCAGGCGTATCCAGCCAGTCAGCTCTAGTACCTGCAACAATTCGAAGTCCAAGAGCACGTGTTGGGTTTAAGCTCTCGGGTCGCCGATTCTACATGTTCCGCAGAGGCGGAGAATAGTGCAACAAGACGTGTATGCAAAAAGAATCGTTTAACAAGCGTTTCAATAACCAATTCCTTGGATAGACCTCAGCGACCATTACGATGGACTCCCGCAAGAAGATGTCGACGAAATAAAAGTACAACTCATTTCTTATTAAGCCACCATCAATGATCATATGGACAAAGTTTTAAGGAAAAGATATCTCGGTGTAGTCAATCCGATCCGAATCCGTCTGACAGTAGAAGATTTGACAGGAATGGAAAGCGCGATAGACCAAGGTAAAGCACAAAAGTGACCTCATCGCCACCGCACGAATGAAGGCAGCTGCCAAACCAGTAGGCATCGGACCCGCCAGGGGCAGGCCGCCTCAACGTCTCCCACCAGCTGAGGTCACCGACTTCTAACGTTGCCCTCACAGACGGAGCAAATGGAGACAGACTTCGTGGAAGTCGCCCGCATGCGGAAGAAGCCTACAAAACCACTACAGCCAGCCCAGAAGCCCCACATCGAGCAGGCAAACCACTACAAAGCTCTGAAGAGCCAAGTTGAAGAAGGGTCCCAAGCCGAGCAGCCCCCCCCCCCTCCCCAGCCAGCGTGTGTCTCCAGTCGTTATCCGCTCCGAGAACAACTGCGCGGCTTTTTCCTCCACCTTCTCAACCGAGAAAATCACCTTTGCAAAAGCCAAATCGACCGAAGCAGGCTTCAGCTTGAATGCTGCCACATCCGATGACTACAGAGCCATGACAGCTTTCCTCAGCAAGAAAAGAGTCCCCTATCACACCTACCAAGTGACGGAGAATAAATCCCTGAACATGGACATCAGGAACATTTCGTAACCCCTCGACGTCACTCACGTCACAGAAGATCTCTGTGCGAAAGGATTCGGGATCACTTTCTTCACCCAGATGCACATCGACAGGGTCAGTAAGCACATCCCGCTCGTTCTGGTGCAGCTTGCGAAGTCGGCCGCAACAAAGAAAATGTTCGACATCAAGGAGATGTTGCATCTGCGGGTCTCCACCAAATATACGCGACCCAGTCCCGTCGTCGAAAAGTCGCACCGCTGCCAAAGGTTCGAGCATGCTCAACGCTACTGTCACACTACCCCCTCAGATGTGTTAAATGCGGAGGAGAACATCATAGCAGCTCCTGCACCACGTCAAAGCTTTGCCCGTTTGTTGAGGTGCTCCGCACTTCGAGCGACGGCGCAAGGCAGAAGAACCACATTCCAGCAGCTCCCTGCCGACTCGCGGCGTTCGTTTCGCGAAAACCTGTGGTTTGCTTCAGACAGTCACGTTGTGCTACTTTATAGATTCTGATTAAAAATTGGATTCGAAAGTAAAAATTAGTGATTTCTAAACAATCGAAGTAGTGCAGAGTGCGCTGTTTGTTTAACTGTGTGCTTTGGCAATTCTCCCACGTAGCCGGCGTGTGCTTTGACGTGGTGCAGGAGCTGCTATGATGTTCTCCTCCGCATTTAACACATCTGAGGGGGTAGTGTGACAGTAGCGTTGAGCATGCTCGAACCTTTGGCAGCGGTGCGACTTTTCGACGACGGGACTGGGTCGCGTATATTTGGTGGAGACCCGCAGATGCAACATCTCCTTGATGTCGAACATTTTCTTTGTTGCGGCCGACTTCGCAAGCTGCACCAGAACGAGCGGGATGTGCTTACTGACCCTGTCGATGTGCATCTGGGTGAAGAAAGTGATCCCGAATCCTTTCGCACAGAGATCTTCTGTGACGTGAGTGACGTCGAGGGGTTACGAAATGTTCCTGATGTCCATGTTCAGGGATTTATTCTCCGTCACTTGGTAGGTGTGATAGGGGACTCTTTTCTTGCTGAGGAAAGCTGTCATGGCTCTGTAGTCATCGGATGTGGCAGCATTCAAGCTGAAGCCTGCTTCGGTCGATTTGGCTTTTGCAAAGGTGATTTTCTCGGTTGAGAAGGTGGAGGAAAAAGCCGCGCAGTTGTTCTCGGAGCGGATAACGACTGGAGACACACGCTGGCTGGGGAGGGGGGGGGGGCTGCTCGGCTTGGGACCCTTCTTCAACTTGGCTCTTCAGAGCTTTGTAGTGGTTTGCCTGCTCGATGTGGGGCTTCTGGGCTGGCTGTAGTGGTTTTGTAGGCTTCTTCCGCATGCGGGCGACTTCCACGAAGTCTGTCTCCATTTGCTCCGTCTGTGAGGGCAACGTTAGAAGTCGGTGACCTCAGCTGGTGGGAGACGTTGAGGCGGCCTGCCCCTGGCGGGTCCGATGCCTACTGGTTTGGCAGCTGCCTTCATTCGTGCGGTGGCGATGAGGTCACTTTTGTGCTTTACCTTGGTCTATCGCGCTTTCCATTCCTGTCAAATCTTCTACTGTCAGACGGATTCGGATCGGATTGACTACACCGAGATATCTTTTCCTTAAAACTTTGTCCATATGATCATTGATGGTGGCTTAATAAGAAATGAGTTGTACTTTTATTTCGTCGACATCTTCTTGCGGGAGTCCATCGTAATGGTCGCTGAGGTCTATCCAAGGAATTGGTTATTGAAACGCTTGTTAAACGATTCTTTTTGCATACACGTCTTGTTGCACTATTCTCCGCCTCTGCGGAACATGTAGAATCGGCGACCCGAGAGCTTAAACCCAACACGTGCTCTTGGACTTCGAATTGTTGCAGGTACTAGAGCTGACTGGCTGGATACGCCTGCTCTCCTCTGCTGCTGGCGTGGGTCTTCTTGTTAATATGAAACATTTTTCAATGCTGTCGAACTGGAGCTTTTCAGGGTCCTTAGATAAAACAGCGGTAGCCGTTTGGCTTTTACTGCTTACACGTTTCTGGCTTTGTGGTCTGGTTGTAATTAGTCGGTTAGAATATACTTAGGGAGTTTTTCGTTGCTGTTGCGTTTCAACAACTGGCGCGATTTCTCGGAACGCGGTCAGATTCGATTGATCAATACCACAACAGATATTTTCTGCTAGTATTCGGACGTGTGCTTGTATGGAGTCCATGCCTAGGTCGTTGTAGATGGTTTCATTGCGTACGAACCATCGCGTCCCGGTAAGTTTCTTGAGGGTGGTCGATTGGGTGCTTTCCAGACGTTTCCTGTTTGAAGCTGATATGTATGTCATCCTTGCTGACGCTGCGTATATCATAGTTGGCATTATGTATTGGTTGTAGGCGTTGAGCTTGGTCTTTAGTGGGAGGCCCTTGTGGCACGCAAGGATGGGATATGGCATTTTATTTGTCTGGCGTGTTTTGACGATTGTGTTGTGGAAGTCAGCTGCTGGCCGATTGTTGCTTCCAGGTAATTGACTGTGTTGTTTCAAGATACGTTCCGTTGATGGACTTGTATCGTCGGTAGATTGGTTGTTTGTCCCCTTGTGAAGGTTATGGCTTCCGTTTGTGTTTAATTTCAGACCCCGTTTTCCGAATCAGCCTGGTGCTGATCCAGCTACCCCTGCATCTTCCTGACTGTAGCTCTTAGCACTCTCGACTTGCTGTAGAGCATGACGTCATCCTTACATACTGCGTATTTGGCTTTTGTGCGCAGAGGATGTCATTGATGTAGATGTTGGATAGTATTGAGGGGTCAGCAGCCAGTCAGGTAGCTGTTTAGAAGCTGGGTGTAGGCCGCTGGTAATGCGTACTTGTTCGATAGTTCGATGAGGAGTCTCTGAATCTATACTTTATCAAACGCCTTTTCTGTATCAAGGAAGACGACGACGGTGGTTTCTCCTCTCTTGAAATTTCTCAGCTACATCGTCTATTACTTTAACGAGCTGTAGCGACGTTGCGTGTACTGGCCTGAAGTCAAATTTTTCTGGCCTGAAGTCAAATTTTTCTGGCCGGAAGTAGCCTATAGTTGTTGGGTTCTGTTTTTTTGTTATCATGACTTAGAAAGCATGATTATGACGGTACGATTCCAGGGAACAGGAACCTGGCGGTGTGTGGTGACCCCGTTGAATATTCGTGTTATGTACGCCGGCGTCTTCTTCGGAATATTCTGAAGCATTGCATACGAAATTCCATCTATTCGTGAGGGGTTTATGGCGACTTTGATGTAGGATAATGTTTTTCCCCTAGTTTGGTGAGGCGAACGGTGCATATTCGCCTAGTTCAACGGTCAATATACCTTGTAGTCGGGTATTTGCTCCCCGTACGTGTTCTTCGTCAGCGGCGTTGTTGGACATGAAGTTGTTGTGGAGGGTGGAGGTGAAGATGTCGGCCTGTTCTTGCGGATCGTAAGAGGGTCGATTTGGTCCTTGGATCGGACATGAGGAGGCCGCTCTTACGTGTTAGAGTCCTGTTAAGTTGGCATTTTCCGACTAGTTGCTGACGTGTTGGTTCCAGCCTTCATTGTAGAATTCCTTTATTGCTTGTTTCAGACATTCTTGTTTATTATTAAGAGGGCGTTTGATGGCCGGGTTCCTGATGATTTTCCATCTTCACACCAGCCTTCGTTTTTTCTTTTGGGACAGTTTTCGAGCACGGCGGTTGCAGTCAAGAATTTGCATCGCATTCTCGAGGGCCCTGCGGTAGGCTTTGGACGCAGTTGTCAACGTTGTCAGTGATGATGATGTTGGGGTTGCAAATCTTGTATTTTTCTTTGTAGGTTTTCATTGTACTGACGCCAGTTCGTGGTGCATCTGGTTGTAGTTCGCGGTCCATCCTGCCTCGGACCTACGTTTACCGTGAGCAGTAGTGGGAGATGATCAGAGCTCAGGTCTTTCACTGTTTCCTGGGAGTAGTGGAATGGCAGACCCTCGACTAGTATAATGTCTAGCACATCGGGTTGGTCTTGATGACTGCTTGGGACATGCGTTGGTGCTCCCCTGGATCTATGACCTCGTAGTTCTTTCCTGCTGTGTGGTTGAAGAGTTTGTGTCCTTCAGTGTTATTGACTCGAGATTCTCCGGCTTGATGTTTTGTGTTTAGACTCTCCTGAAATCGGCGTCGGGAGGTTGCGTGCCATAAAATCATCCAGATTATTGCGTTGCTAGAGGCGTCCTTGGTTGTTGCTAGGATGATATTAGTCTTAGATATCTGGCGGCTACTCTTATTTGGACCCCCGTGACCTCCAACTCGTTTGCTTGCAGCGTAACTTGGTACTGTGCGATTTTATCTTTTACTATAATATCGAGCCAGCCACTAGCTGGAATTCCTGCTATCTGCGGTCTGTCCGTTCGATAGGTTTGACAGTTAAGATACCTTTAGTGAGACTTTTGGTGCGATTTTGATCATCATCACGTCGATGTTGAGTGGTTTAATGAGGTTTAGCATTTCTTGCATTTTGCACTGAATACCGTCGGCGTTCCAGTGGGCAATGTTTAGTTGTACGTCTACTGGTGCATTATACATCTTGTGTTATAATGTCACTTATTGACAGTTATTTTGCTGATCCATTGAGTGAGGTTATCCAAGTGGATCGTGAATCCCATAGCTGCTATACAGCCTACTGGTGTTGTTTGGGTGCTGGTAGCTGCTTTCTGTTTTGCTATCCTGGGGTCGATGGGCACCTTGAAGCCGGTGACTGCTGTGTTGACGGCGGTGGCGGTTTTGGGAGGTGCAACAGCCTTGTAGGTGGCGGTGGCGTGTTTGGGTGTAGTGGCATTCTTGGGTGGTGCTGGAATCCTTTTAGAGATGGTGCCTCGCGTCTTGGGTTAAAACAGATGCGGGAGCCGTACGAGCGCTGGCTGTTACAACTGAGGCGGCAGGGATCGCAATTGCATTGCTGCTGGTGAATGCTGTTGTTGTTGATGAGACCTCTTGCGCTGTTGAGCGGAGCAGGCTGTTTGTTTCTTATTCGTCTCCCGCCTTGTGTTTGGAAACCATCTTCGTTTTTCTCTGTGATTGGCTGTGATCCTGTTGGTTCTGCTAGTAGTGGGGCTCTCGCTAGTTTCTTTTTCTTTAGCTCAGCTTGATACTCCGGGCCTTTTCGATAATTAACAGGATGCGGGCCGCTGTAGATTTTGCGTTGCTGGAGGTCTTTGGTTGTCGGTAGGCTGATATTAGTTTTAGATCTCTTCCGGCTACTCTTGCTTGGACCCTCGTGGTCTCCAGCTCGTTTGTTTGTAGTGTAACTTGCTGCTGTGCGAGTTTGCCTGTCACTAGAATATAGGTCCCCCTTCTAGTTGAAATTCCTGCTATCTGCGGTCTGTCCGTTCCATAGGTTTGGTAGTTAGCTAACTTTAGTGAAACTTTTGGTGTGAGATGTGTCTCGTTGATCATCATCACGTCGACGTTGAGTGTTTTATTGAGGTTTCGCATTTCTTGCATTTTGCACTGAATGTCGTTAGCGTTCCAGTGGACGATGTTTAGTTGTGTGTTTACTGGTGTATTAACCGTCTTGTGTTATAATATCACTTATTTTGTTGATCCACTGAGATAGTTTGTCCAAGTGGATCGTGAATCACATAGCTGTTATGCAGCCTACTGGTGATGTTTGGGTGTTGGTAGCTGCTTTAGGTTTTGTTGTCTTGGGGACCTTGAAGCCGGTGGCTGCTCTGTTGGCGGCGGTGGTGGTTTTGGGAATTTACCGCCACCGTTGGAGGTCGTTGAATACTTTCGGAATTGTAAAATTTATTATAATTACTCTAGAGAGCAGAACTATAACACCGTGATATGTGGCCACCTTTGTCTTAATTTTCTATATAAATGAATGTAAACGATAACGCACATCATAGTCATGTCTATACTATTGGTAGTTGAATGTGTGGGTAATGTATTGCATGCCGCGTATGCCTAGCCTATAAGATTAAATCCTAGACATAGGTATGAGCTCGCTTTAAGGGCATTCTACGGCTGCAATTCGATTAAAAATATACATACCGGTAACGATAAGTTTTATTATAGAGGTAAGGATCTCCATGTACTCACTATTTCACATGGTTCATATGAAATCGATGAGCTAAGTTCATATTTAGAAAAACACGTAGAGAGCACCATACTAAGCGCAACCAATAATGCGCAAAAATGAGAAATTAAATCGATGTACACTGTGGATTTGTCAAAACCCGATTCTATTGGTCGAATGCTCGGATTCAAACCAATCGAATACAAACCTAACCACACTCACATATCAGAATTGGATATACAGATAAGTAAACACACGAATGTTTACATTGAATGCAACATCACACTAGGTTCTTATCGTAATAATTTACCTGCGCATATTCTGTATGGGTTTAGTATTTCCGTGGCGCCTGAGTTCCGTATGGAAAATGTTCTAAATGCACCTATTTATTTAGAGGTTAATGTCGAAACCATTTATAACATCGAGATCCGGCTCGTGAATTAGAAGGGTGAACTAATAGATTTTGGAAACGAGCAAGTTAGTGTAATCTTAGAGTAAACTTGTTTTAATAAATGTATACTGTTTAGAATACAAAAATAAACGTCTTACCCACTTCGCTGATTTGAACCGAAATGATGTATCCTAGGATGGTATTTCTACCGAAAAATAAAGAAAGATATATTTCGTTTACTAAATATATTTCAAATACAAGTAATAAATGCAGCTTTGTAGACTCATATCGTTTTTGAGCGCGTCATCAGCATCTTATTTAGAATTTCAAAATTTTAAAATTTTACATCATACATTAAGCCATTTAAATATGAAAGAGCTAAATCTTTTAATTAGAAAAGGAATTATTCCTTACGAGTACATGGATAGTTGGGAAAAGTTTAATGAAACGATTCTTCCGGAAAAGTCAAAATTTTATAATAAATTGAAACAAGCTGATATTTCCTAACAAGACTACAAACATGCACAGATGATTTGGAATGTATTTAAAATGAAAAATTTAGGAGAATACAGTGATCTTTATCTGAAATGTGATGTTTTACTTTTGGCAGATAATTTTGCGAACTTTAGGACTAAATCTATAGAAACAAATGGGTTAGATCCCAGTCACTTCTACACAACCCTCGGTTTTACGTTCCAGTGCATGCTCAAATATACAAACGTTAAATTAGAATTGTTAACTGATATAGACATGTTGCTTTTTTATTGAAAGAGGTATTAGAGGTGTTATAAGTCAATGCTGTACCAAATATAGTAAAGCAAATAATAAATTTCTAAAAAATTATAATAACCCTTCTAAACACCTTCTAGATAAAGTAAATTTGCATGGTTGGTCTACGAGTCAGTATTTACCTTTGAAAAATTTTAAATGGTTTAGTGAAAAACAAGTAAACTCCGTAACTTTGCAATCTATTCTTGATATTTCGGATGATGCTGAAGAAGGTATAATTTTAGAAGTAGTTTTAGATTGTCCGCAACATTTGCATGATCTGCATAAATATTTTCCATTTTGCGCAGAACATAAAGTCCCTCCTGGAGGCAAACAAAAGAAACTACTTACAACTTTGGAACCTAAGACGCGGTATGTCATTCATTATATAAATCTAAATCAAGCTGGTCTTATAGTGCTAAAAATTCATAGGGTATTGAGTTTTAACCAATCCTTTTGGTTGAAAGACTATATAGACCTAAATACAAAATTACGAGCCCAGTCAACTAACACATTTTAGAAAAATTTATATAAATTAATGAATAATGCATGTTTTGGAAAAACTATGGAAACTGTTAGACAGCATAGCACTTGTCTCTAGGTGGGATGTTAGATACGGTGCCAATTATTACATTTCTCAACCCAACTTTCACAGCAGAACTATTCTAATTTCTCACAACTTTTGTATTGGTGCGTTGAAATTATTTTTACAGTGTCTATATTTCGTTAATATCTTTCTATTTATAAGTATTAGTTACTTAGAATGCAATAAACAAAGTTCCTGAGATATCTTGTAGAAATTTACATTTCTAATTATTGAAAGCTGTATATGTTGTATAACGCGCCTGCTGCAGAATCGTAATTATAAAACCGACACACAATTATATTACCACTTTGCAGTCTAACGAACATTCATTATTATTTACAGATTACTGTAAACAACTGACATACAAAAGAAAAAATGAGCTGTTTAAGTAGAAAATGCATGCAACGTTATAAACGACACATAAGCTTTATATGAAAACGGAATGTTAATAATCTAAACGCGCTAAATACGGAACTGTCTTTGGTAACCTAAATTCAGAATTATTTACACAGGTACTTTTCAATTGTGAAAATACAGGATCAGAATATTTAAATAGCCAACGAAATAAATCCAGTAAAATAACATTTGATTTCGAAGCGCAGGTTCCAATTTATTAATTTTGCACATTGCCCGGCAAGAAAACATTCCAACTGCATTTCTTTGTCTAGACTGAGCACAAAACAAGTTTTTTTGGCTGTAACGAAATTCCTGTCGTAGCTCTACATTCAGTTGCGATCCGTCCGCGCGTCCGTTCTGTGTACATAACCCTGGTGAGTTCTCAGATACCTATATATTAAATTTTAACTATTCATTAGAAACAAATTGAATCGCTCGTACTCTATTCTTTAACGTACCGCATACATGATTTATCTACAAGCCTTTTATTAAACATAATCATTTTAATACTATATAGGAGTATACTATTCTAAATCGTTTGTCAATAAATGTCGTTTTACGAAATTTAATAGCGTGCAGGCGACATGTATATTAATCTTTTTCACAACCGGGATTTAAAAAGTAGTGTCTATAGTAAACATATCGTAACAAAATTTCTTTATTTACGAAAACTGTCGTGGAAAGGAATGCTTCAGAATATCATGCATGCTCCCATCGATACTGCTGTAAATAAGTGACCAGTTTTAATCATTTTTATTAAAGTTCGGATACAATTTTTCAATGTCATGCACTGGTTACAATTAACGAGCACACTTTACAACCATTTTATAAAAGAACACGGTCTAATTTTATTTTTTTGTTTCTTTCGTTAAGATCTGCAAGAACTGCTGGATCCTGCCAAACTGTGAGCTAGTTATTTTATATTTAATCAGTACAATTTCTTATTAAGATTCTATATTATTAACTTTCAAATTCTGTTAACTGCTTGCATGCCATTAACCAACACACTTAGGCGAATGCGTTTTAAGGAGACGAGGTTAGACAATTTTGAATTGTATTTTGAAAATTAAAATAACAGCAGGTTTTTACCGACTTCACGTTGAGAGCCCTTTACGAAGGGTTTAAAATCACCCGAGGCACAATGGTTAGACGAGATTGCAACCCTCGCGGTTGTGTTCATGACGGTGGTTTTTTTATTCTCGCTTGATGTTGTGTATTATGATATCGCATCACATACATGTCAACCCATTTACGCTCCTTGTTACTCTCTCTGTTACATATAAACCTATGAACAAAATCAAGTAAAATGCTGCACGCAAACTAATACAAACTCAATTTTACAGTCAAGGCTGCCAGCTCCTACTACTGACTTCAAGGTCACCATTTCTAATTATTGCAACGCACCTCCGTTTTCGCACAAGTCGACTTCTGGTGGGTAAGGACGCGGTGATTGCCACCACGAAAATACTCCAGGAGGCAGTTATCCAGAATCGGAACGGCCTTCAACTTCGCGGAGGAGCAGGACAACGCCGAAGGAGTAGACAATAGCGTTACTATACATGTTATGCAACTGATAAGTGATTATAGCATTAGTGTTAATTGTTTATCTGTATATATCTTTAGATGTTATTAAAACAATTTATGAAAATATTTGCCTCTTTCATTAAACTTGTAGAAGTGTCAGGTTGACAACATGGTCTAAGCTAGGGTTCAAATGTAATTTGATGAGTACACTAACCATGGCCTCGGTTTCAAAGCCAAGTGTTGGGGGTAGTTCCAGAATTGAGATGTGGCCTTGAAGTTTAGCCGTGAGCTGTGGCCTTGAAATTTGGCCTTAACTTGAAGTGTAGCCTCGGTTTCAAGAAAACGTGGTGGGGGGAGGTTCTAGAACTGTCCATGTGGTCTCGAAGTTTAGCCTTGAGCTGTGGCTTTGAAAATTGGCTTGAAGATGTGACCTTGGGTTCCTGCTTTCATGTGGTCGCGGAGTTGGCTTTGGCCTTGAACTCAAGGCCAACTGGTGGAGAGGCACCAGCAAGCAACCTTGAACTAAAAGCCAACTGTGGGGAAGCTGTCCTAGCTCTGAACTAAAGTCCGACCTTGAAATCAAGGCTGAACAATGAGTGTTCCAGCTTTTCACGCCTTAACCTTGAATTGGATGCCAAGTGGCGGGGGGAGGTTTTAGAACTGTCCATGTGGTCTCGAAGTTTAGCCTTGAGCTGTGGCTTTGAAAATTGGCTTGAAGATGTGACCTTGAAGTGTGGCCTCGGTTTCAAGGAAAAGTGGTGGGGGGAGGTTCTACAACTGTCCATTCTAACCTACTGATATTATTGTTTTAACTGAAACCTGGCGAGTCGAGAATATTGAGTGCATAAACATAAATGGCTATGTTACTTATTACAACTGTAGTTATCAAAATCAAAATGATGGAACGATAGTGTTAATTAAAAATTCTTTAAAACATAAAGCCACTGTAGTAGAAATACAAGATTTTAAATTTCTTAGAATTGAAAGTGAGAAACATCGGGAGAAGATTTCGTTAACTGCCATTTATAAATTGCCCTCATACGACACGTCACTTTTTATCGAGCATCTACAAAATTACGTAACTGGGTATTGCGGCAGAGGTACGGAGATTATTACGGGTGATATAAATATCGATATCCTCAATGATAATCATAAAGATAGTCGAAAATATTTAAATTTAATGTATCTACACGGATTCATTTCTTATATTAACAAACCAACCAGAATACTAAATAACGCTGCTACATGCCTGGATCACATATTTATAAAATCCCTAAATATTCAAAGAAATAATACACTCTCAATTATATTTCAATCCAAAATTACAGACCATTGTCCTGTATTTTGTTCTCTAAAAATAAATAGTATCATTAAGGCATCTGGCATACAACATCGAACACGAAAAATTATTGACTATAAGAAAATTAAGCAGAAAATAGGCGAGGTTAACTGGGAACATGTAATCGATAAAGATGTTGATGAATCTTGTAAAAGTTTAACTAAATTAATACAGTCAGAAATTAAAAATGCAACAATAATAAAGAAAATAAATAGTAAAAACTTTAAACGAAAACCTTGGATTACGCAGGGTATCATTAATTCAATTAATATCCGTGATGCTTTATATAACCAAAGTATATATCAACCTAATAACGAAATAATAAAAAACCTTTACTTAACTTATAAAAACAGCATACCCAAACTCATTAAACAGTTAAAGTCAGATTATTATAAGGAAAAAATTACAAATGCAGGTAACCAGCCTCGAGACATATGGAAAATAGCCAATGAATCTATCAACAAAAATGTAAAGATCAAAAATAAATTGCCAGATAGTATTTCCCCGGATAATTTTAATAACTTCTTTGTTAACATTGGATGTCAACTTGCAGAAAAGATTAATATAAATATTACTGACCAGGCTCAAATGCTCAAAAATATCCAAAAGAACAATAACTCTTTTTTCTTAACTCCTACCGATCCAAGCGAAGTAAAAAGCGCAATTAAATCTTTAAAAAATAGAAAGTCACCTGGCAGTGATAATATTTCTGCGGAAGTGCTGAAATGTATCATTGATGACGTTTCGGTGCCTCTGTCGCACATATTCAACGAATGTTTTGTACAAGGTTATTATCCGTGTTCGCTTAAAGAATCGGTAGTTACACCGGTCCTCAAGAGTGGCTCAACTGATAACCCGAATAATTATCGTCCTATATCATTAATTACAAACATAAGCAAGGTATTAGAAAAGTTAATTAAAAAAAGGCTTATGAGCTTTATTTCTACTAACAATATTTTATCAAATCATCAATTTGGATTTGTTGAAGGCAGGAGTACCAGTGATGCAATCTCTGTGTTAGTAGAGCAGATTTATTCTTCCCTAGATGAATCAAAATCATGTTGTGCAATATTTTTAGATTTGAAAAAAGCATTTGACACAGTTAATCACAATATATTAATTCAAAAATTAGAAATTCTAGGAATCCGAGGATCTACTCTAAATTTATTCAAAACCTATCTAGATGGAAGAACACAAGTTGTTGCAGTTAACGGAGAAAAAAGTCAACCGAAGACGGTAACCTGTGGAGTCCCTCAGGGAACAGTGCTGGGACCGCCACTATTCTTACTGTACATGAATGACCTTCTTCATTTGACATTAAATGGGAGGGTAATATCATATGCGGATGACACAGTTTTGTTTGTTGAGGGTTCCACTTGGGAAGATGTTGTAATGAATGCTGAACAAGACATGACAACAATACAATCTTGGTTAGATTTAAATTTTCTAACACTAAACCATGAAAAAACCAAGTTTATGCCGTTCAGCATTTATTCGCGCACTCAACCAAAAATAAACAAATTAAAAATACATGCAACGGGTTGTGAACAAGCTAATTGCTCCTGTAAACAAATTATGTCAACAAAGACAATTAAATATTTAGGTATCACTGTTGACTGCTTTCTTAGATGGGACACACATATAAATCTGCTGGCTAATAGACTGCGAAGACTGATATTTCCGTTCAAAAAATTACGAGATATTATACCTATCGATAAACTGAATATTTTTTATTGTGGTTTGGTTGAGTCACTTTTGAGTTATGGAATTATTGGATGGGGTGGTACATACACTACACATATTAAAAAATTATATACTATCCAGAAAATTATACTTAAAATAATATTTAAAAAACCCCGCCATTATCCAAGCCACCTGTTGTTCGAAAATATCACAATACTACCTGTTGCAAAGTTATATTTATTTATAGTCTTAAAACAAATACATAAAAGGAGTAATTGTATTTATATAATTAGTCATGGCTACAACACACGAATCAGAGAACAACAGATGGCCGAGACTAAAAAGATGAATAAAACATTTGGTCAAAAATGTTTCTTATATTACGCACCAAAGATATATAACCTGTTCAATACTTACGTAAATTGCTTTAGCATAAGGGTAACTAACGGTAATTTTAAACACATAGCTAAGAAGTGGAGTTTAGAGTTGTCATGGCAAACAATAGAAGAACTTTTTGCTTAAAAGTATAGAACAAATTAAACTAACTTAATCTAATTTTTATCATATTTTGTGTACTGTCCTCAGAACACCTTTAAATCTAATGAATTTAAATTAAAAACCACACACAAACTGGCTATCAGTTTTCAGTGGTGTAGCATGCACTCACTATTCTCGAGTGCATGATGTTTATTCGGAGGTGAATAATTATAATAGTATACAAACCTTTTAATGGGTTTGTCACATTTTCTACATTTTCTATATTTTGTATTTTTTTTCTTATGAATAAACATTGATTTGATTTGATTTGATTGTATATTTTACAGTGTCATATTCGGTTTGTTAGAACATAGAAATTCAAAGTTGGTGGTTTTCAGACGCCGAAGGAGTTAGATAATTGTTGGTTTCAATATAAATTCTGCAAGTTTCCTAGCTCACCTTTCTATACTATTTTAGTTAAAATAATGGCTTCAGGAGGTTATTAGGTGACGTATTATATTAATATAAAGCTCCAAAAGCAGGCAGAGCAAACGAAGACGTTTAGCAGCATTATTTGTGTTTGTAGAATTGGAAAATCATCAATATAAAGCTATTCCATACTTAAGGTGTCATATTCGGATTGTCAGAACCTAGAAATTCATAGTTGGTAGTTCTAAGACGCCGATGGAGTTAGATAATTGTTGGTTTCAATATAAATTCTGCAAGTTTCCGAGCTCACCTTTCTATACTATTTTAGTTAAAATAATGGCTTCAGGAGGTTATAAGGTGCCGTATTATATTAATATGAAGCTCCAAAAGCAGCCAGAGCAATCGAAGACGTTTAGCAGCATTATTTGTGTTTGTAGAATTGGAAAATCATCAATATAAAGCTATTCCATACTTAAGGTGTCATATTCGGATTGTGAGAACCTAGAAATTCAAAGTTGGTGGTTTTCAGACGCCGATGGAGTTAGATAATTGTTGGTTTCAATATAAATTCTGCAAGTTTCCTAGCTCTCATTTCTATACTATTTTAGTTAAAATAATGGCTTCAGGTGCTTATTAAGTGCCGTATTAAATTAATATGAAGCTCCAAAAGCAGCCAGAGCGAACGGTGGCGTTTAGCAACTTTATTTGTGTTTGTAGAATTGGAAAATCTTCACTATAAAGCTATTGTATATTTTACAGTGTCATATTCGGTTTGTTAGAACATAGAAATTCAAAGTTGGTGGTTTTCAGACGCCGGTGGAGTTAGATAATTGTTGGTTTCAATATAAATTCTGCAAGTTTCCTAGCTCACCTTTCTATACTATTTTAGTTAAAATAATGTCTTCAGGAGGTTCTTAGGTGCCGTATTATATTAATATGAAGCTTCAAAAGCAGCCAGAGCAAACGAAGACGTTTAGCAGCATTATTTGTGTTTGTAGAATTGGAAAATCATCAATATAAAGCTATTCCATACTTAAGGTGTCATATTCGGTTTGTCAGAACCTAGAAATTCATAGTTGGCAGTTCTAAGACGCCGATGGAGTTAGATAAATTGTATTTTTTATTCAATATAAATCCTGCAAGTTTCCTAGGTTTTATTGCTATAAAAATTTAATTAAAATAATAGCTTCAGGTGCTTATTAAGTGCCGTATTAAATTAATATGAAGCTTCAAAAGCAGCCAGAGCGAACGGTGACGTTTAGCAGCTTTATTTGTGTTTGTAGAATTGGAAAATCATCAATATAAAGCTATTCCATACTTAAGGTGTCATATTTGGATTGTCAGAACCTAGAAATTCATAGTTGGTAGTTCTAAGACGCCGATGGAGTTAGATAAATTGTATTTTTTATTTAATATAAATCCTGCAAGTTCCCTAACTCTCCTTTCTATACTATTTTAGTTAAAATAATGGCTTCAGGTGCTTATTAAGTGCCGTATTAAATTAATATGAAGCTCCAAAAGCAGCCAGAGCGAACGGTAGCGTTTAGCAACTTTATTTGTGTTTGTAGAATTGGAAAATCTTCACTATAAATCTATTGTATATTTTACAGTGTCATATTCGGTTTGTTAGAACATAGAAATTCAAAGTTGGTGGTTTGCAGACGCCGATGGAGTTAGATAATTGTTGGTTTCAATATAAATTCTGCAAGTTTCCTAGCTCACCTTTCTATACTATTTTAGTTAAAATAATGTCTTCAGGTGCTTACTAAGTGCCGTATTAAATTAATATGAAGCTCCAAAAGCAGCCAGAGCGAATGGTAGCGTTTAGCAATTTTATTTGTGTTTGTAGAATTGGAAAATCTTCACTATAAAACTATTGTATATTTTACAGTGTCATATTCGGTTTGTTAGAACATAGAAATTCAAAGTTGGTGGTTTGCAGACTCCGATGGAGTTAGATAATTGTTGGTTTCAATATAAATTCTGCAAGTTTCCTAGCTCACCTTTCTATACTATTTTAGTTAAAATAATGGCTTCAGGAGGTTCTTAGGTGCCGTATTATATTAATATGAAGCTCCAAAAGCAGCCAGAGCAAACGAAGACGTTTAGCAGCATTATTTGTGTTTGTAGAATTGGAAAATCATCAATATAAAGCTATTCCATACTTAAGGTGTCATATTCGGATTGTCAGAACCTAGAAATTCATAGTTGGTAGTTCTAAGACGCCGATGGAGTTAGTTAAATTGTATTTTTTATTCAATATAAATCCTGCAAGTTTCCTAGGTTTTATTGCTATAAAAATTTAGTTAAAATAATGGCTTCAGGTGCTTATTAAGTGCCGTATTAAATTAATATGAAGCTCCAAAAGCAGCCAGAGCGAACGGTGACGTTTAGCAGCTTTATTTGTGTTTGTAGAATTGGAAAATCATCAATATAAAGCTATTCCATACTTAAGGTGTCATATTCGGATTGTCAGAACCTAGAAATTCATAGTTGGTAGTTCTAAGACGCCGATGGAGTTAGATAAATTGTATTTTTTATTCAATATAAATCCTGCAAGTTCCCTAACTCTCCTTTCTATACTATTTTAGTTAAAATAATGGCTTCAGGTGCTTATTAAGTACCGTATTAAATTAATATGAAGCTCCAAAAGCAGCCAGAGCGAACGGTAGCGTTTAGCAACTTTATTTGTGTTTGTAGAATTGGAAAATCTTCACTATAAAACTATTGTATATTTTACAGTGTCATATTCGGTTTGTTAGAACATAGAAATTCAAAGTTGGTGGTTTGCAGACGCCGATGGAGTTAGATAATTGTTGGTTTCAATATAAATTCTGCAAGTTTCCGAGCTCACCTTTCTATACTATTTTAGTTAAAATAATGGCTTCAGGAGGTTATTAGGTGCCGTATTATATTAATATGAAACTCCAAAAGCAGCCAGAGCAAACGAAGACGTTTAGCAGCTTTATTTGTGTTTGTAGAATTGGAATATCATCAATATAAAGCTATTGCATACTTAAGGTGTCATATTCGGATTGTCAGAACCTAGAAATTTATAGTTGGTGGGGCTAAAACGCCGATGGAGTTAGTTAAATTGTATTTTTTATTCAATATAAATCCTGCAAGTTTCCTAGGTTTTATTTCTATAAAAATTTAGTTAAAATAATGGCTTCAGGTGCTTATTAAGTGCCGTATTAAATTAATATGAAGCTCCAAAAGCAGCCAGAACGAACGGTGGCGTTTAGCAACTTTATTTGTGTTTGTAGAATTGGAAAATCTTCACTATAAAGCTATTGTATACTTTACAGTATCATATTCGGTTTGTTAGAACATAGAAATTCAAAGTTGGTGGTTTTAAGACGCCGGTGGAGTTAGATAATTGTTGGTTTTAATATAAATTTTGCAAGTTTCCTAGCTCACCTTTCTATACTATTTTAGTTAAAATAATGGCTTCAGGTGCTTATTAAGTGCCGTATTAAATTAATATGAAGCTCCAAAAGCAGCCAGAGCGAACGGTGACGTTTAGCAGCTTTATTTGTCTTTGTAGAATTGGAAAATCTTCACTATAAAGCTATTGTATATTTTACAGTGTCATATTCGGTTTGTTAGAACATAGAAATTCAAAGTTGGTGGTTTTCAGACGCCGATGGAGTTAGATAATTGTTGGTTTCAATATAAATTCTGCAAGTTTCCTAGCTCACCTTTCTATACTATTTTAGTTAAAATAATGGCTTCAGGAGGTTATTAGGTGACGTATTATATTAATATAAAGCTCCAAAAGCAGGCAGAGCAAACGAAGACGTTTAGCAGCATTATTTGTGTTTGTAGAATTGGAAAATCATCAATATAAAGCTTTTTCATACTTAAGGTGTCATATTCGGATTGTCAGAACCTAGAAATTCATAGTTGGTAGTTCTAAGACGCCGATGGAGTTGGATAATTGTTGGTTTCAATATAAATTCTGCAAGTTTCCGAGCTTACCTTTCTATACTATTTTAGTTAAAATAATGGCTTCAGGGGGTTATTAGGTGCCGTATTATATTAATATGAAGCTCCAAAAGCAGAGAGAGCAATCGAAGACGTTTAGCAGCATTATTTGTGTTTGTAGAATTGGAAAATCATCAATATAAAGCTATTCCATACTTAAGGTGTCATATTCGGATTGTGAGAACCTAGAAATTTAAAGTTGGTGGTTTTCAGACGCCGATGGAGTTAAATAATTGTTGGTTTCAATATAAATTCTGCAAGTTTCCTAGCTCTCATTTCTATACTATTTTAGTTAAAATAATGGCTTCAGGTGCTTATTAAGTGCCGTATTAAATTAATATGAAGTTCCAAAAGCAGCCAGGGCGAACGGTGGCGTTTAGCAACTTTATTTGTGTTTGTAGAATTGGAAAATCTTCACTATAAAGCTATTGTATATTTTACAGTGTCATATTCGGTTTGTTAGAACATAGAAATTCAAAGCTGGTGTTTTTCAGACGCCGATGGAGTTAGATAATTGTTGGTTTCAATATAAATTCTGCAAGTTTCCTAGCTCACCTTTCTATACTATTTTAGTTAAAATAATGTCTTCAGGTGCTTATTAAGTGCCGTATTAAATTAATATGAAGCTCCAAAAGCAGCCAGAGCGAACGGTAGCGTTTAGCAATTTTATTTGTGTTTGTAGAATTGGAAAATCTTCACTATAAAACTATTGTATATTTTACAGTGTCATATTCGGTTTGTTAGAACATAGAAATTCAAAGTTGGTGGTTTGCAGACGCCGATGGAGTTAGATAATTGTTGGTTTCAATATAAATTCTGCAAGTTTCCTAGATCACCTTTCTATACTATTTTAGTTAAAATAATGGCTTCAGGAGGTTCTTAGGTGCCGTATTATATTAATATGAAGCTCCAAAAGCAGCCAGAGCAAACGAAGACGTTTAGCAGCATTATTTGTGTTTGTAGAATTGGAAAATCATCAATATAAAGCTATTCCATACTTAAGGTGTCATATTCGGATTGTCAGAACCTAGAAATTCATAGTTGGTAGTTCTAAGACGCCGATGGAGTTAGTTAAATTGTATTTTTTATTCAATATAAATCCTGCAAGTTTCCTAGGTTTTATTGCTATAAAAATTTAGTTAAAATAATGGCTTCAGGTGCTTATTAAGTGCCGTATTAAATTAATATGAAGCTCCAAAAGCAGCCAGAGCGAACGGTGACGTTTAGCAGCTTTATTTGTGTTTGTAGAATTGGAAAATCATCAATATAAAGTTATTCCATACTTAAGGTGTCATATTCGGATTGTCAGAACCTAGAAATTCATAGTTGGTAGTTCTAAGACGCCGATGGAGTTAGATAAATTGTATTTTTTATTCAATATAAATTCTGCAAGTTTCCTAGCTCTCATTTCTATACTATTTTAGTTAAAATAATGGCTTCATGTGCTTATTAAGTGCCGTATTAAATTAATATGAAGCTCCAAAAGCAGCCAGAGCGAACGGTGGCGTTTAGCAACTTTATTTGTGTTTGTAGAATTGGAAAATCTTCACTATAAAGCTATTGTATATTTTACAGTGTCATACTCGGTTTGTTAGAACATAGAAATTCAAAGTTGGTGGTTTTCAGACGCCGGTGGAGTTAGATAATTGTTGGTTTCAATATAAATTCTGCAAGTTTCCTAGCTCACCTTTCTATACTATTTTAGTTAAAATAATGTCTTCAGGAGGTTCTTAGGTGCCGTATTATATTAATATGAAGCTTCAAAAGCAGCCAGAGCAAACGAAGACGTTTAGCAGCATTATTTGTGTTTGTAGAATTGGAAAATCATCAATATAAAGCTATTCCATACTTAAGGTGTCATATTCGGTTTGTCAGAACCTAGAAATTCATAGTTGGTAGTTCTAAGACGCCGATGGAGTTAGATAAATTGTATTTTTTATTCAATATAAATCCTGCAAGTTTCCTAGGTTTTATTGCTATAAAAATTTAGTTAAAATAATAGCTTCAGGTGCTTATTAAGTGCCGTATTAAATTAATATGAAGCTCCAAAAGCAGCCAGAGCGAACGGTGACGGTTAGCAGCTTTATTTGTGTTTGTAGAATTGGAAAATCATCAATATAAAGCTATTCCATACTTAAGGTGTCATATTTGGATTGTCAGAACCTAGAAATTCACAGTTGGTAGTTCTAAGACGCCGATGGAGTTAGATAAATTGTATTTTTTATTTAATATAAATCCTGCAAGTTCCCTAACTCTCCTTTCTATACTATTTTAGTTAAAATAATGGCTTCAGGTGCTTATTAAGTGCCGTATTAAATTAATATGAAGCTCCAAAAGCAGCCAGAGCGAACGGTAGCGTTTAGCAACTTTATTTGTGTTTGTAGAATTGGAAAATCTTCACTATAAAACTATTGTATATTTTACAGTGTCATATTCGGTTTGTTAGAACATAGAAATTCAAAGTTGGTGGTTTGCAGACGCCGATGGAGTTAGATAATTGTTGGTTTCAATATAAATTCTGCAAGTTTCCTAGCTCACCTTTCTATACTATTTTAGTTAAAATAATGTCTTCAGGTGCTTATTAAGTGCCGTATTAAATTAATATGAAGCTCCAAAAGCAGCCAGAGCGAACGGTAGCGTTTAGCAATTTTATTTGTGTTTGTAGAATTGGAAAATCTTCACTATAAAACTATTGTATATTTTACAGTGTCATATTCGGTTTGTTAGAACATAGAAATTCAAAGTTGGTGGTTTGCAGACGCCGATGGAGTTAGATAATTGTTGGTTTCAATATAAATTCTGCAAGTTTCCTAGATCACCTTTCTATACTATTTTAGTTAAAATAATGGCTTCAGGAGGTTCTTAGGTGCCGTATTATATTAATATGAAGCTCCAAAAGCAGCCAGAGCAAACGAAGACGTTTAGCAGCATTATTTGTGTTTGTAGAATTGGAAAATCATCAATATAAAGCTATTCCATACTTAAGGTGTCATATTCGGATTGTCAGAACCTAGAAATTCATAGTTGGTAGTTCTAAGTCGCCGATGGAGTTACTTAAATTGTATTTTTTATTCAATATAAATCCTGCAAGTTTCCTAGGTTTTATTGCTATAAAAATTTAGTTAAAATAATGGCTTCAGGTGCTTATTAAGTGCCGTATTAAATTAATATGAAGCTCCAAAAGCAGCCAGAGCGAACGGTGACGTTTAGCAGCTTTATTTGTGTTTGTAGAATTGGAAAATCATCAATATAAAGCTATTCCATACTTAAGGTGTCATATTCGGATTGTCAGAACCTAGATATTCATAGTTGGTAGTTCTAAGACGCCGATGGAGTTAGATAAATTGTATTTTTTATTCAATATAAATCCTGCAAGTTCCCTAACTCTCCTTTCTATACTATTTTAGTTAAAATAATGGCTTCAGGTGCATATTAAGTACCGTATTAAATTAATATGAAGCTCCAAAAGCAGCCAGAGCAAACGAAGACGTTTAGCAGCTTGATTTGTGTTTGTAGAATCGGAATATCATCAATATAAAGCTATTGCATACTTAAGGTGTCATATTCGGATTGTCAGAACCTAGAAATTTATAGTTGGTGGGGCTAAAACGCCGATGGAGTTAGTTAAATTGTATTTTTTATTCAATATAAATCCTGCAAGTTTCCTAGGTTTTATTTCTATAAAAATTTAGTTAAAATAATGGCTTCAGGTGCTTATTAAGTGCCGTATTAAATTAATATGAAGCTCCAAAAGCAGCCAGAACGAACGGTGGCGTTTAGCAACTTTATTTGTGTTTGTAGAATTGGAAAATCTTCACTATAAAGCTATTGTATACTTTACAGTATCATATTCGGTTTGTTAGAACATAGAAATTCAAAGTTGGTGGTTTTAAGACGCCGGTGGAGTTAGATAATTGTTGGTTTTAATATAAATTTTGCAAGTTTCCTAGCTCACCTTTCTATACTATTTTAGTTAAAATAATGGCTTCAGGTGCTTATTAAGTGCCGTATTAAATTAATATGAAGCTCCAAAAGCAGCCAGAGCGAACGGTGGCGTTTAGCAACTTTATTTGTGTTTGTAGAATTGGAAAATCTTCACTATAAAGCTATTGTATATTTTACAGTGTCATATTCGGTTTGTTAGAACATAGAAATTCAAAGTTGGTGGTTTTCAGACGCCGGTGGAGTTAGATAATTGTTGGTTTCAATATAAATTCTGCAAGTTTCCTAGCTCTCATTTCTATACTATTTTAGTTAAAATAATGGCTTCAGGTGCTTATTAAGTGCCGTATTAAATTAATATGAAGCTCCAAAAGCAGCCAGAGCGAACGGTGGCGTTTAGCAACTTTATTTGTGTTTGTAGAATTGGAAAATCTTCACTATAAAGCTATTGTATATTTTACAGTGTCATATTCGGTTTGTTAGAACATAGAAATTCAAAGTTGGTGGTTTTCAGACGCCGGTGGAGTTAGATAATTGTTGGTTTCAATATAAATTCTGCAAGTTTCCTAGCTCACCTTTCTATACTATTTTAGTTAAAATAATGTCTTCAGGAGGTTCTTAGGTGCCGTATTATATTAATATGAAGCTTCAAAAGCAGCCAGAGCAAACGAAGACGTTTAGCAGCATTATTTGTGTTTGTAGAATTGGAAAATCTTCACTATAAAGCTATTGTATATTTTACAGTGTCATATTCGGTTTGTTAGAACATAGAAATTCAAAGTTGGTGGTTTTCAGACGCCGGTGGAGTTAGATAATTGTTGTTTTCAATATAAATTCTGCAAGTTTCCTAGCTCACCTTTCTATACTATTTTAGTTAAAATAATGGCTTCAGGTGCTTATTAAGTGCCGTATTAAATTAATATGAAGCTCCAAAAGCAGCCAGAGCGAACGGTGACGTTTAGCAGCTTTATTTGTGTTTGTAGAATTGGAAAATCTTCACTATATAGCTATTGTATATTTAACAGTGTCATAATCGGTTTGTTAGAACATAGAAATTCAAAGTTGGTGGTTTTCAGACGCCGATGGACTAAGATAATTGTTGGTTTCAATATAAATTCTGCAAGTTTCCTAGCTCACCTTTCTATACTATTTTAGTTAAAATAATGGCTTCAGGAGGTTATTAGATGCCGTATTATATTAATATGAAGCTCCAAAAGCAGGCAGAGCAAACGAAGACGTTTAGCAGCATTATTTGTGTTTGTAGAATTGGAAAATCATCAATATAAAGCTATTCCATACTTAAGGTGTCATATTCGGATTGTCAGAACCTAGAAATTCATAGTTGGTAGTTCTAAGACGCCGATGGAGTTAGATAAATTGTATTTTTTATTCAATATAAATCCTGCAAGTTCCCTAGCTCTCCTTTCTATACTATTTTAGTTAAAATAATGGCTTCATGTGCTTATTAAGTGCCGTAATAAATTAATATGAAGCTGCAAAAGCAGCCAGAACGAACGGTGGCGTTTAGCAACTTTATTTGTGTTTGTAGAATTGGAAAATCTTCACTATAAAGCTATTGTATACTTTACAGTGTCATATTCGGTTTGTTAGAACATAGAAATTCAAAGTTGGTGGTTTTCAGACGCCGATGGAGTTAGATAATTGTTGGTTTCAATATAAATTCTGCAAGTTTCCTAGCTCTCATTTCTATACTATTTTAGTTAAAATAATGGCTTCAGGTGCTTATTAAGTGCCGTATTAAATTAATATGAAGCTCCAAAAGCAGCCAGAGCGAACGGTGGCGTTTAGCAACTTTATTTGTGTTTGTAGAATTGGAAAATCTTCACTATAAAGCTATTGTATATTTTACAGTGTCATATTCGGTTTGTTAGAACATAGAAATTCAAAGTTGGTGGTTTTCAGACGCCGGTGGAGTTAGATAATTGTTGGTTTCAATATAAATTCTGCAAGTTTCCTAGCTCACCTTTCTATACTATTTTAGTTAAAATAATGTCTTCAGGAGGTTCTTAGGTGCCGTATTATATTAATATGAAGCTCCAAAAGCAGCCAGAGCGAACGGTGGCGTTTAGCAACTTTATTTGTGTTTGTAGAATTGGAAAATCTTCACTATAAAGCTATTGTATACTTTACAGTGTCATATTCGGTTTGTTAGAACATAGAAATTCAAAGTTGGTGGTTTTCAGACGCCGATGGAGTTAGATAATTGTTGGTTTCAATATAAATTCTGCAAGTTTCCTAGCTCTCATTTCTATACTATTTTAGTTAAAATAATGGCTTCAGGTGCTTATTAAGTGCCGTATTAAATTAATATGAAGCTCCAAAAGCAGCCAGAGCGAACGGTGGCGTTTAGCAACTTTATTTGTGTTTGTAGAATTGGAAAATCTTCACTATAAAGCTATTGTATATTTTACAGTGTCATATTCGGTTTGTTAGAACATAGAAATTCAAAGTTGGTGGTTTTCAGACGCCGGTGGAGTTAGATAATTGTTGGTTTCAATATAAATTCTGCAAGTTTCCTAGCTCACCTTTCTATACTATTTTAGTTAAAATAATGTCTTCAGGAGGTTCTTAGGTGCCGTATTATATTAATATGAAGCTTCAAAAGCAGCCAGAGCAAACGAAGACGTTTAGCAGCATTATTTGTGTTTGTAGAATTGGAAAATCTTCACTATAAAGCTATTGTATATTTTACAGTGTCATATTCGGTTTGTTAGAACATAGAAATTCAAAGTTGGTGGTTTTCAGACGCCGGTGGAGTTAGATAATTGTTGTTTTCAATATAAATTCTGCAAGTTTCCTAGCTCACCTTTCTATACTATTTTAGTTAAAATAATGGCTTCAGGTGCTTATTAAGTGCCGTATTAAATTAATATGAAGCTCCAAAAGCAGCCAGAGCGAACGGTGACGTTTAGCAGCTTTATTTGTGTTTGTAGAATTGGAAAATCTTCACTATATAGCTATTGTATATTTAACAGTGTCATAATCGGTTTGTTAGAACATAGAAATTCAAAGTTGGTGGTTTTCAGACGCCGATGGACTAAGATAATTGTTGGTTTCAATATAAATTCTGCAAGTTTCCTAGCTCACCTTTCTATACTATTTTAGTTAAAATAATGGCTTCAGGAGGTTATTAGATGCCGTATTATATTAATATGAAGCTCCAAAAGCAGGCAGAGCAAACGAAGACGTTTAGCAGCATTATTTGTGTTTGTAGAATTGGAAAATCATCAATATAAAGCTATTCCATACTTAAGGTGTCATATTCGGATTGTCAGAACCTAGAAATTCATAGTTGGTAGTTCTAAGACGCCGATGGAGTTAGATAAATTGTATTTTTTATTCAATATAAATCCTGCAAGTTCCCTAGCTCTCCTTTCTATACTATTTTAGTTAAAATAATGGTTTCATGTGCTTATTAAGTGCCGTAATAAATTAATATGAAGCTGCAAAAGCAGCCAGAACGAACGGTGGCGTTTAGCAACTTTATTTGTGTTTGTAGAATTGGAAAATCTTCACTATAAAGCTATTGTATACTTTACAGTGTCATATTCGGTTTGTTAGAACATAGAAATTCAAAGTTGGTGGTTTTCAGACGCCGATGGAGTTAGATAATTGTTGGTTTCAATATAAATTCTGCAAGTTTCCTAGCTCTCATTTCTATACTATTTTAGTTAAAATAATGGCTTCAGGTGCTTATTAAGTGCCGTATTAAATTAATATGAAGCTCCAAAAGCAGCCAGAGCGAACGGTGGCGTTTAGCAACTTTATTTGTGTTTGTAGAATTGGAAAATCTTCACTATAAAGCTATTGTATACTTTACAGTGTCATATTCGGTTTGTTAGAACATAGAAATTCAAAGTTGGTGGTTTTCAGACGCCGATGGAGTTAGATAATTGTTGGTTTCAATATAAATTCTGCAAGTTTCCTAGCTCTCATTTCTATACTATTTTAGTTAAAATAATGGCTTCAGGTGCTTATTAAGTGCCGTATTAAATTAATATGAAGCTCCAAAAGCAGCCAGAGCGAACGGTGGCGTTTAGCAACTTTATTTGTGTTTGTAGAATTGGAAAATCTTCACTATAAAGCTATTGTATATTTTACAGTGTCATATTCGGTTTGTTAGAACATAGAAATTCAAAGTTGGTGGTTTTCAGACGCCGGTGGAGTTAGATAATTGTTGGTTTCAATATAAATTCTGCAAGTTTCCTAGCTCACCTTTCTATACTATTTTAGTTAAAATAATGTCTTCAGGAGGTTCTTAGGTGCCGTATTATATTAATATGAAGCTTCAAAAGCAGCCAGAGCAAACGAAGACGTTTAGCAGCATTATTTGTGTTTGTAGAATTGGAAAATCTTCACTATAAAGCTATTGTATATTTTACAGTGTCATATTCGGTTTGTTAGAACATAGAAATTCAAAGTTGGTGGTTTTCAGACGCCGGTGGAGTTAGATAATTGTTGTTTTCAATATAAATTCTGCAAGTTTCCTAGCTCACCTTTCTATACTATTTTAGTTAAAATAATGGCTTCAGGTGCTTATTAAGTGCCGTATTAAATTAATATGAAGCTCCAAAAGCAGCCAGAGCGAACGGTGACGTTTAGCAGCTTTATTTGTGTTTGTAGAATTGGAAAATCTTCACTATATAGCTATTGTATATTTAACAGTGTCATAATCGGTTTGTTAGAACATAGAAATTCAAAGTTGGTGGTTTTCAGACGCCGATGGACTAAGATAATTGTTGGTTTCAATATAAATTCTGCAAGTTTCCTAGCTCACCTTTCTATACTATTTTAGTTAAAATAATGGCTTCAGGAGGTTATTAGATGCCGTATTATATTAATATGAAGCTCCAAAAGCAGGCAGAGCAAACGAAGACGTTTAGCAGCATTATTTGTGTTTGTAGAATTGGAAAATCATCAATATAAAGCTATTCCATACTTAAGGTGTCATATTCGGATTGTCAGAACCTAGAAATTCATAGTTGGTAGTTCTAAGACGCCGATGGAGTTAGATAAATTGTATTTTTTATTCAATATAAATCCTGCAAGTTCCCTAGCTCTCCTTTCTATACTATTTTAGTTAAAATAATGGTTTCATGTGCTTATTAAGTGCCGTAATAAATTAATATGAAGCTGCAAAAGCAGCCAGAACGAACGGTGGCGTTTAGCAACTTTATTTGTGTTTGTAGAATTGGAAAATCTTCACTATAAAGCTATTGTATACTTTACAGTGTCATATTCGGTTTGTTAGAACATAGAAATTCAAAGTTGGTGGTTTTCAGACGCCGATGGAGTTAGATAATTGTTGGTTTCAATATAAATTCTGCAAGTTTCCTAGCTCTCATTTCTATACTATTTTAGTTAAAATAATGGCTTCAGGTGCTTATTAAGTGCCGTATTAAATTAATATGAAGCTCCAAAAGCAGCCAGAGCGAACGGTGGCGTTTAGCAACTTTATTTGTGTTTGTAGAATTGGAAAATCTTCACTATAAAGCTATTGTATATTTTACAGTGTCATATTCGGTTTGTTAGAACATAGAAATTCAAAGTTGGTGGTTTTCAGACGCCGGTGGAGTTAGATAATTGTTGGTTTCAATATAAATTCTGCAAGTTTCCTAGCTCACCTTTCTATACTATTTTAGTTAAAATAATGTCTTCAGGAGGTTCTTAGGTGCCGTATTATATTAATATGAAGCTTCAAAAGCAGCCAGAGCAAACGAAGACGTTTAGCAGCATTATTTGTGTTTGTAGAATTGGAAAATCATCAATATAAAGCTATTCCATACTTAAGGTGTCATATTCGGTTTGTCAGAACCTAGAAATTCATAGTTGGTAGTTCTAAGACGCCGATGGAGTTAGATAAATTGTATTTTTTATTCAATATAAATCCTGCAAGTTTCCTAGGTTTTATTGCTATAAAAATTTAGTTAAAATAATAGCTTCAGGTGCTTATTAAGTGCCGTATTAAATTAATATGAAGCTCCAAAAGCAGCCAGAGCGAACGGTGACGTATAGCAGCTTTATTTGTGTTTGTAGAATTGGAAAATCATCAATATAAAGCTATTCCATACTTAAGGTGTCATATTTGGATTGTCAGAACCTAGAAATTCATAGTTGGTAGTTCTAAGACGCCGATGGAGTTAGATAATTGTTGGTTTTAATATAAATCCTGCAAGTTCCCTAACTCTCCTTTCTATACTATTTTAGTTAAAATAATGGCTTCAGGTGCTTATTAAGTGCCGTATTAAATTAATATGAAGCTCCAAAAGCAGCCAGAGCGAACGGTAGCGTTTAGCAACTTTATTTGTGTTTGTAGAATTGGAAAATCTTCACTATAAAACTATTGTATATTTTACAGTGTCATATTCGGTTTGTTAGAACATAGAAATTCAAAGTTGGTGGTTTGCAGACGCCGATGGAGTTAGATAATTGTTGGTTTCAATATAAATTCTGCAAGTTTCCTAGCTCACCTTTCTATACTATTTTAGTTAAAATAATGTCTTCAGGTGCTTATTAAGTGCCGTATTAAATTAATATGAAGCTCCAAAAGCAGCCAGAGCGAACGGTAGCGTTTAGCAATTTTATTTGTGTTTGTAGAATTGGAAAATCTTCACTATAAAACTATTGTATATTTTACAGTGTCATATTCGGTTTGTTAGAACATAGAAATTCAAAGTTGGTGGTTTGCAGACGCCGATGGAGTTAGATAATTGTTGGTTTCAATATAAAGTCTGCAAGTTTCCTAGATCACCTTTCTATACTATTTTAGTTAAAATAATGGCTTCAGGAGGTTCTTAGGTGCCGTATTATATTAATATGAAGCTCCAAAAGCAGCCAGAGCAAACGAAGACGTTTAGCAGTGGAAAATCATCAATATAAAGCTATTCCATACTTAAGGTGTCATATTCGGATTGTCAGAACCTAGAAATTCATAGTTGGTAGTTCTAAGACGCCGATGGAGTTAGTTAAATCTGTATTTTTTATTCAATATAAATCCTGCAAGTTCCCTAACTCTCCTTTCTATACTATTTTAGTTTAAAATAATGGCTTCAGGTGCATATTAAGTACCGTATTAAATTAATATGAAGCTCCAAAAAGCAGCCAGAACGAACGGTGGCGTTTAGCAAACTTTATTTGTGTTTGTAGAATTGGAAAATCTTCACTATAAAGCTATTGTATACTTTACAGTATCATATTCGGTTTGTTAGAACATAGAAATTCAAAGTTGGTGGTTTTAAGACGCCGGTGGAGTTAGATAATTGTTTGGTTTTAATATAAATTTTGCAAGTTTCCTAGCTCACCTTTCTATACTATTTTAGTTCAAAATAATGGCTTCAGGTGCTTATTAAGTGCCGTATTAAATTAATATGAAGCTCCAAAAGCAGCCAGAGCGAACGGTGGCGTTTAGCAACTTTATTTGTGTTTGTAGAATTGGAAAATCTTCACTATAAAGCTATTGTATATTTTACAGTGTCATATTCGGTTTGTTAGAACATAGAAATTCAAAGTTGGTGGTTTTAAGACGCCGGTGGAGTTAGATAATTGTTGGTTTTAATATAAATTTTGCAAGTTTCCTAGCTCACCTTTCTATACTATTTTAGTTAAAATAATGGCTTCAGGTGCTTATTAAGTGCCGTATTAAATTAATATGAAGCTCCAAAAGCAGCCAGAACGAACGGTGGCGTTTAGCAACATTATTTGTGTTTGTAGAATTGGAAAATCTTCACTATAAAAGCTATTGTATACTTTTACAGTATCATATTCGGTTTGTTAGAACATAGAAATTCAAAGTTGGTGGTTTTAAGGACGCCGGTGGAGTTAGATAATTGTTGGTTTTAATATAATTTTGCAAGTTTCCTAGCTCACCTTTCTATACTATTTTAGTTAAAATAATGGCTTTCAGGTGCTTATTAAGTGCCGTATTAAATTAATATGAAGCTCCAAAAGCAGCCAGAGCGAACGGTGGCGTTTAGCAACTTTATTTGTGTTTGTAGAATTGGAAAATCTTCACTATAAAGCTATTGTATATTTTACAGTGTCATATTCGGTTTGTTAGAACATAGAAATTCAAAGTTGGTGGTTTTCAGACGCCGGTGGAGTTAGATAATTGTTGGTTTCAATATAAATTCTGCAAGTTTCCTAGCTCTCATTTCTATACTATTTTAGTTAAAATAATGGCTTCAGGTGCTTATTAAGTGCCGTATTAAATTAATATGAAGCTCCAAAAGCAGCCAGAGCGAACGGTGGCGTTTAGCAACTTTATTTGTGTTTGTAGAATTGGAAAATCTTCACTATAAAGCTATTGTATATTTTTACAGTGTCATATTCGGTTTGTTAGAAACATAGAAATTCAAAGTTGGTGGTTTTCAGACGCCGGTGGAGTTAGATAATTGTTGGTTTCAATATAAATTCTGCAAGTTTCCTAGCTCTCATTTCTATACTATTTTAAGTTAAAATAATGGCTTCAGGTGCTTATTAAGTGCCGTATTAAATTTAATATGAAGCTCCAAAAGCAGCCAGAGCGAACGGTGGCGTTTAGCAAACTTTATTTGTGTTTGTAGAATTGGAAAATCTTCACTATAAAGCTATTGTATATTTTACAGTGTCATATTCGGTTTGTTAGAACATAGAAATTCAAAGTTGGTGGTTTTCAGACGCCGGTGGAGTTAGATAATTGTTGGTTTCAATATAAATTCTGCAAGTTTCCTAGCTCTCATTTCTATACTATTTTAGTTAAAATAATGGCTTCAGGTGCTTATTAAGTGCCGTATTAAATTAATATGGAAGCTCCAAAAGCAGCCAGAGCGAACGGTGGCGTTTAGCAACTTTATTTGTGTTTGTAGAATTGGAAAATCTTCACTATAAAGCTATTGTATATTTTACAGTGTCATATTCGGTTTGTTAGAACATAGAAATTCAAAGTTGGTGGTTTTCAGACGCCGTGGAGTTAGATAATTGTTGGTTTTCAATATAAATTCTGCAAGTTTCCTAGCTCTCATTTCTATACTATTTTAGTTAAAATAATGGCTTCAGGTGCTTATTAAGTGCCGTATTAAATTAATATGAAGCTTCAAAAGCAGCCAGAGCAAACGAAGATGTTTAGCAGCATTATTTGTGTTTGTAGAATTGGAAAAATCATCAAATATAAAGCTATTCCATACTTTAAGGTGTCATATTCGGTTTGTCCAGAACCTAGAAATTCATAGTTGGTAGTTCTAAGACGCCGATGGAGTTAGATAAATTGTATTTTTTATTCAATATAAATCCTGCAAGTTTCCTAGGTTTTATTGCTATAAAAATTTAGTTAAAATAATAGCTTCAGGTGCTTATTAAGTGCCGTATTAAATTAATATGAAGCTCCAAAAAGCAGCCAGAGCGAACGGTAGCGTTTAGCAATTTTATTTGTGTTTGTAGAATTGGAAAATCTTCACTATAAAACTATTGTATATTTTACAGTGTCATATTCGGTTTGTTAGAACATAGAAATTCAAAGTTGGTGGTTTGCAGACGCCGATGGAGTTAGATAATTGTTGGTTTCAATATAAATTCTGCAAGTTTCCTAGATCACCTTTCTATACTATTTTTAGTTAAAATAATGGCTTCAGGAGGTTCTTAGGTGCCGTATTATATTAATATGAAGCTCCAAAAGCAGCCAGAGCAAACGAAGACGTTTAGCAGCATTATTTGTGTTTGTAGAATTGGAAAATCATCAATATAAAGCTATTCCCATACTTAAGGTGTCATATTCGGATTGTCAGAACCTAGAAATTCATAGTTGGTAGTTCTAAGACGCCGATGGAGTTAGTTAAATTGTATTTTTTATTCAATATAAATCCTGCAAGTTTCCTAGTTTTATTGCTATAAAAATTTAGTTAAAATAATGGCTTCAGGTGCTTATTAAGTGCCGTATTAAATTAATATGAAGCTCCAAAAGCAGCCAGAGCGAACGGTGACGTTTAGCAGCTTTATTTGTGTTTGTAGAATTGGAAAATCTTCACTATAAAGCTATTGTATATTTTACAGTGTCATATTCGGTTTGTTAGAACATAGAAATTCAAAGTTGGTGGTTTTCAGACGCCGATGGAGTTAGATAATTGTTGGTTTCAATATAAATTCTGCAAGTTTCCTAGCTCACCTTTCTATACTATTTTAGTTAAAATAATGGCTTCAGGAGGTTATTAGGTGGCGTATTATATTAATATAAAGCTCCAAAAGCAGGCAGAGCAAACGAAGACGTTTAGCAGCATTATTTGTGTTTGTAGAATTGGAAAATCATCAATATAAAGCTTTTTCATACTTAAGGTGTCATATTCGGATTGTCAGAACCTAGAAATTCATAGTTGGTAGTTCTAAGACGCCGATGGAGTTGGATAATTGTTGGTTTCAATATAAATTCTGCAAGTTTCCGAGCTTACCTTTCTATACTATTTTAGTTAAAATAATGGCTTCAGGAGGTTATTAGGTGCCGTATTATATTAATATGAAGCTCCAAAAGCAGAGAGAGCAATCGAAGACGTTTAGCAGCATTATTTGTGTTTGTAGAATTGGATAATCATCAATATAAAGCTATTCCATACTTAAGGTGTCATATTCGGATTGTGAGAACCTAGAAATTCAAAGTTGGTGGTTTTCAGACGCCGATGGAGTTAGATAATTGTTGGTTTCAATATAAATTCTGCAAGTTTCCTAGCTCTCATTTCTATACTATTTTAGTTAAAATAATGGCTTCAGGTGCTTATTAAGTGCCGTATTAAATTAATATGAAGTTCCAAAAGCAGCCAGGGCGAACGGTGGCGTTTAGCAACTTTATTTGTGTTTGTAGAATTGGAAAATCTTCACTATAAAGCTATTGTATATTTTACAGTGTCATATTCGGTTTGTTAGAACATAGAAATTCAAAGCTGGTGGTTTTCAGACGCCGATGGAGTTAGATAATTGTTGGTTTCAATATAAATTCTGCAAGTTTCCTAGCTCACCTTTCTATACTATTTTAGTTAAAATAATGGCTTCAGGTGCTTATTAAGTGCCGTATTAAATTAATATGAAGCTCCAAAAGCAGCCAGAGCGAACGGTGACGTTTAGCAGCTTTATTTGTGTTTGTAGAATTGGAAAATCTTCACTATAAAGCTATTGTATATTTAACAGTGTCATAATCGGTTTGTTAGAACATAGAAATTCAAAGTTGGTGGTTTTCAGACGCCGATGGACTAAGATAATTGTTGGTTTCAATATAAATTCTGCAAGTTTCCTAGCTCACCTTTCTATACTATTTTAGTTAAAATAATGGCTTCAGGAGGTTATTAGATGCCGTATTATATTAATATGAAGCTCCAAAAGCAGGCAGAGCAAACGAAGACGTTTAGCAGCATTATTTGTGTTTGTAGAATTGGAAAATCATCAATATAAAGCTATTCCATACTTAAGGTGTCATATTCGGATTGTCAGAACCTAGAAATTCATAGTTGGTAGTTCTAAGACGCCGATGGAGTTAGATAAATTGTATTTTTTATTCAATATAAATCCTGCAAGTTCCCTATCTCTCCTTTCTATACTATTTTAGTTAAAATAATGGCTTCATGTGCTTATTAAGTGCCGTATTAAATTAATATGAAGCTGCAAAAGCAGCCAGAACGAACGGTGGCGTTTAGCAACTTTATTTGTGTTTGTAGAATTGGAAAATCTTCACTATAAAGCTATTGTATACTTTACAGTGTCATATTCGGTATGTTAGAACATAGAAATTCAAAGTTGGTGGTTTTAAGACGCCGGTGGAGTTAGATAATTGTTGGTTTTAATATAAATTTTGCAAGTTTCCTAGCTCACCTTTCTATACTATTTTAGTTAAAATAATGGCTTCAGGTGCTTATTAAGTGCCGTATTAAATTAATATGAAGCTCCAAAAGCAGCCAGAGCGAACGGTGACGTTTAGCAGCTTTATTTGTGTTTGTAGAATTGGAAAATCTTCACTATAAAGCTATTGTATATTTTACAGTGTCATATTCGGTTTGTTAGAACATAGAAATTCAAAGTTGGTGGTTTTCAGACGCCGATGGAGTTAGATAATTGTTGGTTTCAATATAAATTCTGCAAGTTTCCTAGCTCACCTTTCTATACTATTTTAGTTAAAATAATGGCTTCAGGAGGTTATTAGGTGACGTATTATATTAATATAAAGTTCCAAAAGCAGGCAGAGCAAACGAAGACGTTTAGCAGTATTATTTGTGTTTGTAGAATTGGAAAATCATCAATATAAAGCTTTTTCATACTTAAGGTGTCATATTCGGATTGTCAGAACCTAGAAATTCATAGTTGGTAGTTCTAAGACGCCGATGGAGTTAGATAATTGTTGGTTTCAATATAAATTCTGCAAGTTTCCGAGCTTACCTTTCTATACTATTTTAGTTAAAATAATGGCTTCAGGAGGTTATTAGGTGCCGTATTAAATTAATATGAAGCTCCAAAAGCAGCCAGAGCGAACGGTGGCGTTTAGCAACTTTATTTGTGTTTGTAGAATTGGAAAATCTTCACTATAAAGCTATTGTATATTTTACAGTGTCATATTCGGTTTGTTAGAACATAGAAATTCAAAGTTGGTGGTTTTAAGACGCCGGTGGAGTTAGATAATTGTTGGTTTTAATATAAATTTTGCAAGTTTCCTAGCTCACCTTTCTATACTATTTTAGTTAAAATAATGGCTTCAGGTGCTTATTAAGTGCCGTATTAAATTAATATGAAGCTCCAAAAGCAGCCAGAACGAACGGTGGCGTTTAGCAACTTTATTTGTGTTTGTAGAATTGGAAAATCTTCACTATAAAGCTATTGTATACTTTACAGTATCATATTCGGTTTGTTAGAACATAGAAATTCAAAGTTGGTGGTTTTAAGACGCCGGTGGAGTTAGATAATTGTTGGTTTTAATATAAATTTTGCAAGTTTCCTAGCTCACCTTTCTATACTATTTTAGTTAAAATAATGTCTTCAGGTGCTTATTAAGTGCCGTATTAAATTAATATGAAGCTCCAAAAGCAGCCAGAGCGAACGGTGGCGTTTAGCAACTTTATTTGTGTTTGTAGAATTGGAAAATCTTCACTATAAAGCTATTGTATATTTTACAGTGTCATATTCGGTTTGTTAGAACATAGAAATTCAAAGTTGGTGGTTTTCAGACGCCGGTGGAGTTAGATAATTGTTGGTTTCAATATAAATTCTGCAAGTTTCCTAGCTCTCATTTCTATACTATTTTAGTTAAAATAATGGCTTCAGGTGCTTATTAAGTGCCGTATTAAATTAATATGAAGCTCCAAAAGCAGCCAGAGCGAACGGTGGCGTTTAGCAACTTTATTTGTGTTTGTAGAATTCGAAAATCTTCACTATAAAGCTATTGTATATTTTACAGTGTCATATTCGGTTTGTTAGAACATAGAAATTCAAAGTTGGTGGTTTTCAGACGCCGGTGGAGTTAGATAATTGTTGGTTTCAATATAAATTCTGCAAGTTTCCTAGCTCTCATTTCTATACTATTTTAGTTAAAATAATGGCTTCAGGTGCTTATTAAGTGCCGTATTAAATTAATATGAAGCTCCAAAAGCAGCCAGAGCGAACGGTGGCGTTTAGCAACTTTATTTGTGTTTGTAGAATTGGAAAATCTTCACTATAAAGCTATTGTATATTTTACAGTGTCATATTCGGTTTGTTAGAACATAGAAATTCAAAGTTGGTGGTTTTCAGACGCCGGTGGAGTTAGATAATTGTTGGTTTCAATATAAATTCTGCAAGTTTCCTAGCTCTCATTTCTATACTATTTTAGTTAAAATAATGGCTTCAGGTGCTTATTAAGTGCCGTATTAAATTAATATGAAGCTCCAAAAGCAGCCAGAGCGAACGGTGGCGTTTAGCAACTTTATTTGTGTTTGTAGAATTGGAAAATCTTCACTATAAAGCTATTGTATATTTTACAGTGTCATATTCGGTTTGTTAGAACATAGAAATTCAAAGTTGGTGGTTTTCAGACGCCGGTGGAGTTAGATAATTGTTGGTTTCAATATAAATTCTGCAAGTTTCCTAGCTCACCTTTCTATACTATTTTAGTTAAAATAATGTCTTCAGGAGGTTCTTAGGTGCCGTATTATATTAATATGAAGCTTCAAAAGCAGCCAGAGCAAACGAAGATGTTTAGCAGCATTATTTGTGTTTGTAGAATTGGAAAATCATCAATATAAAGCTATTCCATACTTAAGGTGTCATATTCGGTTTGTCAGAACCTAGAAATTCATAGTTGGTAGTTCTAAGACGCCGATGGAGTTAGATAAATTGTATTTTTTATTCAATATAAATCCTGCAAGTTTCCTAGGTTTTATTGCTATAAAAATTTAGTTAAAATAATAGCTTCAGGTGCTTATTAAGTGCCGTATTAAATTAATATGAAGCTCCAAAAGCAGCCAGAGCGAACGGTAGCGTTTAGCAATTTTATTTGTGTTTGTAGAATTGGAAAATCTTCACTATAAAACTATTGTATATTTTACAGTGTCATATTCGGTTTGTTAGAACATAGAAATTCAAAGTTGGTGGTTTGCAGACGCCGATGGAGTTAGATAATTGTTGGTTTCAATATAAATTCTGCAAGTTTCCTAGATCACCTTTCTATACTATTTTAGTTAAAATAATGGCTTCAGGAGGTTCTTAGGTGCCGTATTATATTAATATGAAGCTCCAAAAGCAGCCAGAGCAAACGAAGACGTTTAGCAGCATTATTTGTGTTTGTAGAATTGGAAAATCATCAATATAAAGCTATTCCATACTTAAGGTGTCATATTCGGATTGTCAGAACCTAGAAATTCATAGTTGGTAGTTCTAAGACGCCGATGGAGTTAGTTAAATTGTATTTTTTATTCAATATAAATCCTGCAAGTTTCCTAGGTTTTATTGCTATAAAAATTTAGTTAAAATAATGGCTTCAGGTGCTTATTAAGTGCCGTATTAAATTAATATGAAGCTCCAAAAGCAGCCAGAGCGAACGGTGACGTTTAGCAGCTTTATTTGTGTTTGTAGAATTGGAAAATCTTCACTATAAAGCTATTGTATACTTTACAGTATCATATTCGGTTTGTTAGAACATAGAAATTCAAAGTTGGTGGTTTTAAGACGCCGGTGGAGTTAGATAATTGTTGGTTTTAATATAAATTTTGCAAGTTTCCTAGCTCACCTTTCTATACTATTTTAGTTAAAATAATGGCTTCAGGTGCTTATTAAGTGCCGTATTAAATTAATATGAAGCTCCAAAAGCAGCCAGAGCGAACGGTGACGTTTAGCAGCTTTATTTGTGTTTGTAGAATTGGAAAATCTTCACTATAAAGCTATTGTATATTTTACAGTGTCATATTCGGTTTGTTAGAACATAGAAATTCAAAGTTGGTGGTTTTCAGACGCCGATGGAGTTAGATAATTGTTGGTTTCAATATAAATTCTGCAAGTTTCCTAGCTCACCTTTCTATACTATTTTAGTTAAAATAATGGCTTCAGGAGGTTATTAGGTGGCGTATTATATTAATATAAAGCTCCAAAAGCAGGCAGAGCAAACGAAGACGTTTAGCAGCATTATTTGTGTTTGTAGAATTGGAAAATCATCAATATAAAGCTTTTTCATACTTAAGGTGTCATATTCGGATTGTCAGAACCTAGAAATTCATAGTTGGTAGTTCTAAGACGCCGATGGAGTTAGATAAATTGTATTTTTTATTCAATATAAATCCTGCAAGTTCCCTAGCTCTCCTTTCTATACTATTTTAGTTAAAATAATGGCTTCATGTGCTTATTAAGTGCCGTATTAAATTAATATAAAGCTGCAAAAGCAGCCAGAACGAACGGTGGCGTTTAGCAACTTTATTTGTGTTTGTAGAATTGGAAAATCTTCACTATAAAGCTATTGTATACTTTACAGTGTCATATTCGGTTTGTTAGAACATAGAAATTCAAAGTTGGTGGTTTTAAGACGCCGGTGGAGTTAGATAATTGTTGGTTTTAATATAAATTTTGCAAGTTTCCTAGCTCACCTTTCTATACTATTTTAGTTAAAATAATGGCTTCAGGTGCTTATTAAGTGCCGTATTAAATTAATATGAAGCTCCAAAAGCAGCCAGAGCGAACGGTGACATTTAGCAGCTTTATTTGTGTTTGTAGAATTGGAAAATCTTCACTATAAAGCTATTGTATATTTTACAGTGTCATATTCGGTTTGTTAGAACATAGAAATTCAAAGTTGGTGGTTTTCAGATGCCGATGGAGTTAGATAATTGTTGGTTTCAATATAAATTCTGCAAGTTTCCTAGCTCACCTTTCTATACTATTTTAGTTAAAATAATGGCTTCAGGAGGTTATTAGGTGACGTATTATATTAATATAAAGCTCCAAAAGCAGGCAGAGCAAACGAAGACGTTTAGCAGCATTATTTGTGTTTGTAGAATTGGAAAATCATCAATATAAAGCTTTTTCATACTTAAGGTGTCATATTCGGATTGTCAGAACCTAGAAATTCATAGTTGGTAGTTCTAAGACGCCGATGGAGTTAGATAATTGTTGGTTTCAATATAAATTCTGCAAGTTTCCGAGCTTACCTTTCTATACTATTTTAGTTAAAATAATGGCTTCAGGAGGTTATTAGGTGCCGTATTATATTAATATGAAGCTCCAAAAGCAGAGAGAGCAATCGAAGACGTTTAGCAGCATTATTTGTGTTTGTAGAATTGGAAAATCATCAATATAAAGCTATTCCATACTTAAGGTGTCATATTCGGATTGTGAGAACCTAGAAATTCAAAGTTGGTGGTTTTCAGACGCCGATGGTGTTAGATAATTGTTGGTTTCAATATAAATTCTGCAAGTTTCCTAGCTCTCATTTCTATACTATTTTAGTTAAAATAATGGCTTCAGGTGCTTATTAAGTGCCGTATTAAATTAATATGAAGTTCCAAAAGCAGCCAGGGCGAACGGTGGCGTTTAGCAACTTTATTTGTGTTTGTAGAATTGGAAAATCTTCACTATAAAGCTATTGTATACTTTACAGTGTCATATTCGGTTTGTTAGAACATAGAAATTCAAAGTTGGTGGTTTTACGACGCCGATGGAGTTAGATAATTGTTGGTTTTAATATAAATTTTGCAAGTTTCCTAGCTCACCTTTCTATACTATTTTAGTTAAAATAATGGCTTCAGGTGCTTATTAAGTGCCGTATTAAATTAATATGAAGCTCCAAAAGCAGCCAGAGCGAACGGTGACGTTTAGCAGCTTTATTTGTGTTTGTAGAATTGGAAAATCTTCACTATAAAGCTATTGTATATTTTACAGTGTCATATTCGGTTTGTTAGAACATAGAAATTCAAAGTTGGTGGTTTTCAGACGCCGATGGAGTTAGATAATTGTTGGTTTCAATATAAATTCTGCAAGTTTCCTAGCTCACCTTTCTATACTATTTTAGTTAAAATAATGGCTTCAGGAGGTTATTAGGTGACGTATTATATTAATATAAAGCTCCAAAAGCAGGCAGAGCAAACGAAGACGTTTGTAGAATTGGAAAATCATCAATATAAAGCATTTCCATACTTAAGGTGTCATATTCGGATTGTCAGAACCTAGAAATTCATAGTTGGTAGTTCTAAGACGCCGATGGAGTTAGATAATTGTTGGTTTCAATATAAATTCTGCAAGTTTCCTAGCTCTCATTTCTATACTATTTTAGTTAAAATAATGGCTTCAGGTGCTTATTAAGTGCCGTATTAAATTAATATGAAGCTCCAAAAGCAGCCAGAGCGAACGGTGGCGTTTAGCAACTTTATTTGTGTTTGTAGAATTGGAAAATCTTCACTATAAAGCTATTGTATATTTTACAGTGTCATATTCGGTTTGTTAGAACATAGAAATTCAAAGTTGGTGGTTTTCAGACGCCGGTGGAGTTAGATAATTGTTGGTTTCAATATAAATTCTGCAAGTTTCCTAGCTCACCTTTCTATACTATTTTAGTTAAAATAATGGCTTCAGGAGGTTCTTAGGTGCCGTATTATATTAATATGAAGCTCCAAAAGCAGCCAGAGCAAACGAAGACGTTTAGCAGCATTATTTGTGTTTGTAGAATTGGAAAATCATCAATATAAAGCTATTCCATACTTAAGGTGTCATATTCGGATTGTCAGAACCTAGAAATTTATAGTTGGTGTGGCTAAACGCCGATGGAGTTAGTTAAATTGTATTTTTTATTCAATATAAATCCTGCAAGTTTCCTAGGTTTTATTTCTATAAAAATTTAGTTAAAATAATGGCTTCAGGTGCTTATTAAGTGCCGTATTAAATTAATATGAAGCTCCAAAAGCAGCCAGAGCGATAGGTGACGTTTAGCAGCCTTATTTGTGTTTGTAAAATTGGAAAATTTTCACTATAAAGCTATTGTATATTTTACAGTGTCATATTCGGTTTGTTAGAACATAGAAATTCAAAGTTGGTGGTTTTCAGACGCCGGTGGAGTTAGATAATTGTTGGTTTCAATATAAATTCTGCAAGTTTCCTAGCTCACCTTTCTATACTATTTTAGTTAAAATAATGGCTTCAGGAGGTTATTAGGTGCCGTATTATATTAATATGAAGCTCCAAAAGCAGCCAGAGCAAACGAAGACGTTTAGCAGTATTATTTGTGTTTGTAGAATTGGAAAATCATCAATATAAAGCTATTCCATACTTAAGGTGTCATATTCGGATTGTCAGAACCTAGAAATTCATAGTTGGTAGTTCTAAGAAGCCGATGGAGTTAGATAAATTGTATTTTTTATTCAATATAAATCCTGCAAGTTCCCTAGCTCTCCTTTCTATACTATTTTAGTTAAAATAATGGCTTCAGGTGCTTATTAAGTGCCGTATTAAATTAATATGAAGCTCCAAAAGCAGCCAGAGCGAACGGTAGCGTTTAGCAACTTTATTTGTGTTTGTAGAATTGGAAAATCTTCACTATAAAACTATTGTATATTTTACAGTGTCATATTCGGTTTGTTAGAACATAGAAATTCAAAGTTGGTGGTTTGCAGACGCCGATGGAGTTAGATAATTGTTGGTTTCAATATAAATTCTGCAAGTTTCCTAGCTCACCTTTCTATACTATTTTAGTTAAAATAATGGCTTCAGGAGGTTATTAGGTGCCGTATTATATTAATATGAAGCTCCAAAAGCAGCCAGAGCAAACGAAGACGTTTAGCAGCATTATTTGTGTTTGTAGAATTGGAAAATCATCAATATAAAGCTATTCCATACTTAAGGTGTCATATTCGGATTGTCAGAACCTAGAAATTTATAGTTGGTGGGGCTAAAACGCCGATGGAGTTAGTTAAATTGTATTTTATAATCAATATAAATCCTGCAAGTTTCCTAGGTTTTATTTCTATAAAAATTTAGTTAAAATAATGGCTTCAGGTGCTTATTAAGTGCCGTATTAAATTAATATGAAGCTCCAAGAGCAGCCAGAGAGAAAGGTGACGTTTAGCAGCTTTATTTGTGTTTGTAGAATTGGAAAATCTTCACTATAAATCTATTGTATATTTTACAGTATCATATTCGGTTTGTTAGAACATAGAAATTCAAAGTTGGTGGTTTTCAGACGCCGATGGAGTTAGATAATTGTTGGTTTCAATATAAATTCTGCAAGTTTCCTAGCTCACCTTTCTATACTATTTTAGTTAAAATAATGGCTTCAGGAGGTTATTAGGTGCCGTATTATATTAATATGAAGCTCCAAAAGCAGCCAGAGCAAACGAAGACGTTTAGCAGCATTATTTGTGTTTGTAGAATTGGAAAATCATCAATATAAAGCTATTCCATACTTAAGGTGTCATATTCGGATTGTCAGAACCTAGAAATTCATAGTTGGTAGTTCTAAGACGCCGATGGAGTTAGATAATTGTTGGTTTCAATATAAATTCTGCAAGTTTCCGAGCTCACCTTTCTATACTATTTTAGTTAAAATGATGACTTCAGGAGGTTATTAGGTGCCGTATTATATTAATATGAAGCTCCAAAAGCAGCCAGAGCAATCGAAGACGATTACCAGCATTATTTGTGTTTGTAGAATTGGAAAATCATCAATATAAAGCTATTCCATACTTAAGGTGTCATACTCGGATTGTGAGAACCTAGAAATTCAAAGTTGGTGGTTTTCAGACGCCGATGGAGTTAGATAATTGTTGGTTTCAATATAAATTCTGCAAGTTTCCTAGCTCTCATTTCTATACTATTTTAGTTAAAATAATGGCTTCAGGTGCTTATTAAGTGCCGTATTAAATTAATATGAAGCTCCAAAAGCAGCCAGAGCGAACGGTGGCGTTTAGCAACTTTATTTGTGTTTGTAAAATTGTAAAATTTTCACTATAAAGCTATTGTATATTTTACAGTGTCATATTCGGTTTGTTAGAACATAGAAATTCAAAGTTGGTGGTTTTCAGACGCCGGTGGAGTTAGATAATTGTTGGTTTCAATATAAATTCTGCAAGTTTCCTAGCTCACCTTTCTATACTATTTTAGTTAAACTAATGGCTTCAGGAGGTTATTAGGTGCCGTATTATATTAATATGAAGCTCCAAAAGCATCCAGAGCAAACGAAGACGTTTAGCAGCTTTATTTGTGTTTGTAGAATTGGAAAATCTTCACTATAAAGCTATTGTATATTTTACAGTGTCATATTCGGTTTGTTAGAACATAGAAATTCAAAGTTGGTGGTTTTCAGACGCCGATGGAGTTAGATAATTGTTGGTTTCAATATAAATTCTGCAAGTTTCCTAGCTCACCTTTCTATACTATTTTAGTTAAAATAATGGCTTCAGGAGGTTATTAGGTGACGTATTATATTAATATAAAGCTCCAAAAGCAGGCAGAGCAAACGAAGACGTTTAGCAGCATTATTTGTGTTTGTAGAATTGGAAAATCATCAATATAAAGCATTTCCATACTTAAGGTGCCATATTCGGATTGTCAGAACCTAGAAATTCATAGTTGGTAGTTCTAAGACGCCGATGGAGTTAGATAATTGTTGGTTTCAATATAAATTCTGCAAGTTTCCTAGCTCTCATTTCTATACTATTTTAGTTAAAATAATGGCTTCAGGTGCTTATTAAGTGCCGTATTAAATTAATATGAAGCTCCAAAAGCAGCCAGAGCGAACGGTGGCGTTTAGTAACTTTATTTGTGTTTGTAAAATTGTAAAATTTTCACTATAAAGCTATTGTATATTTTACAGTGTCATATTCGGTTTGTTAGAACATAGAAATTCAAAGTTGGTGGTTTTCAGACGCCGGTGGAGTTAGATAATTGTTGGTTTCAATATAAATTCTGCAAGTTTCCTAGCTCACCTTTCTATACTATTTTAGTTAAAATAATGGCTTCAGGAGGTTATTAGGTGCCGTATTATATTAATATGAAGCTCCAAAAGCAGCCAGAGCAAACGAAGACGTTTAGCAGCTTTATTTGTGTTTGTAGAATTGGAAAATCTTCACTATAAAGCTATTGTATATTTTACAGTGTCATATTCGGTTTGTTAGAACATAGAAATTCAAAGTTGGTGGTTTTCAGACGCCGATGGAGTTAGATAATTGTTGGTTTCAATATAAATTCTGCAAGTTTCCTAGCTCACCTTTCTATACTATTTTAGTTAAAATAATGGCTTCAGGAGGTTATTAGGTGACGTATTATATTAATATAAAGCTCCAAAAGCAGGCAGAGCAAACGAAGACGTTAGCAGCATTATTTGTGTTTGTAGAATTGGAAAATCATCAATATAAAGCATTTCCATACTTAAGGTGCCATATTCGGATTGTCAGAACCTAGAAATTCATAGTTGGTAGTTCTAAGACGCCGATGGAGTTAGATAATTGTTGGTTTCAATATAAATTCTGCAAGTTTCCTAGCTCTCATTTCTATACTATTTTAGTTAAAATAATGGCTTCAGGTGCTTATTAAGTGCCGTATTAAATTAATATGAAGCTCCAAAAGCAGCCAGAGCGAACGGTGGCGTTTAGCAACTTTATTTGTGTTTGTAGAATTGGAAAATCTTCACTATAAAGCTATTGTATATTTTACAGTGTCATATTCGGTTTGTTAGAACATAGAAATTCAAAGTTGGTGGTTTTCAGACGCCGGTGGAGTTAGATAATTGTTGGTTTCAATATAAATTCTGCAAGTTTCCTAGCTCACCTTTCTATACTATTTTAGTTAAAATAATGGCTTCAGGAGGTTCTTAGGTGCCGTATTATATTAATATGAAGCTCCAAAAGCAGCCAGAGCAAACGAAGACGTTTAGCAGCATTATTTGTGTTTGTAGAATTGGAAAATCATCAATATAAAGCTATTCCATACTTAAGGTGTCATATTAGGATTGTCAGAACCTAGAAATTTATAGTTGGTGTGGCTAAAACGCCGATGGAGTTAGTTAAATTGTATTTTTTATTCAATATAAATCCTGCAAGTTTCCTAGGTTTTATTTCTATAAAAATTTAGTTAAAATAATGGCTTCAGGTGCTTATTAAGTGCCGTATTAAATTAATATGAAGCTCCAAAAGCAGCCAGAGCGATAGGTGACGTTTAGCAGCCTTTTTTGTGTTTGTAAAATTGGAAAATTTTCACTATAAAGCTATTGTATATTTTACAGTGTCATATTCGGTTTGTTAGAACATAGAAATTCAAAGTTGGTGGTTTTCAGACGCCGGTGGAGTTAGATAATTGTTGTTTCAATATAAATTCAGCAAGTTTCCTAGCTCACCTTTCTATACTATTTTAGTTAAAATAATGGCATCAGGAGGTTATTAGGTGCCGTATTATATTAATATGAAGCTCCAAAAGCAGCCAGAGCAAACGAAGACGTTTAGCAGCATTATTTGTGTTTGTAGAATTGGAAAATCATCAATATAAAGCTATTCCATACTTAAGGTGTCATATTCGGATTGTCAGAACCCAGAAATTTATAGTTGGTGGGGCTAAAACGCCGATGGAGTTAGTTAAATTGTATTTTATAATCAATATAAATCCTGCAAGTTTCCTAGGTTTTATTTCTATAAAAATTTAGTTAAAATAATGGCTTCAGGTGCTTATTAAGTGCCGTATTAAATTAATATGAAGCTCCAAGAGCAGCCAGAGAGAAAGGTGACGTTTAGCAGCTTTATTTGTGTTTGTAGAATTGGAAAATCTTCACTATAAAGCTATTGTATATTTTACAGTATCATATTCGGTTTGTTAGAACATAGAAATTCAAAGTTGGTGGTTTCAGACGCCGATGGAGTTAGATAATTGTTGGTTTTAATATAAATTCTGCAAGTTTCCTAGCTCACCTTTCTATACTATTTTAGTTAAAATAATGGCTTCAGGAGGTTATTAGGTGCCGTATTATATTAATATGAAGCTCCAAAAGCAGCCAGAGCAAACGAAGACGTTTAGCAGCATTATTTGTGTTTGTAGAATTGGAAAATCATCAATATAAAGCTATTCCATACTTAAGGTGTCATATTCGGATTGTCAGAACCTAGAAATTCATAGTTGGTAGTTCTAAGACGCCGATGGAGTTAGATAATTGTTGGTTTCAATATAAATTCTGCAAGTTTCCGAGCTCACCTTTCTATACTATTTTAGTTAAAATGATGACTTCAGGAGGTTATTAGGTGCCGTATTATATTAATATGAAGCTCCAAAAGCAGCCAGAGCAATCGAAGACGTTTAGCAGCATTATTTGTGTTTGTAGAATTGGAAAATCATCAATATAAAGCTATTCCATACTTAAGGTGTCATATTCGGATTGTGAGAACCTAGAAATTCAAAGTTGGTGGTTTTCAGACGCCGATGGAGTTAGATAATTGTTGGTTTCAATATAAATTCTGCAAGTTTCCTAGCTCTCATTTCTATACTATTTTAGTTAAAATAATGGCTTCAGGTGCTTATTAAGTGCCGTATTAAATTAATATGAAGCTCCAAAAGCAGCCAGAGCGAACGGTGGCGTTTAGCAACTTTATTTGTGTTTGTAAAATTGTAAAATTTTCACTATAAAGCTATTGTATATTTTACAGTGTCATATTCGGTTTGTTAGAACATAGAAATTCAAAGTTGGTGGTTTTCAGACGCCGGTGGAGTTAGATAATTGTTGGTTTCAATATAAATTCTGCAAGTTTCCTAGCTCACCTTTCTATACTATTTTAGTTAAGATAATGGCTTCAGGAGGTTATTAGGTGCCGTATTATATTAATATGAAGCTCCAAAAGCAGCCAGAGCAAACGAAGACGTTTAGCAGCTTTATTTGTGTTTGTAGAATTGGAAAATCTTCACTATAAAGCTATTGTATATTTTACAGTGTCATATTCGGTTTGTTAGAACATAGAAATTCAAAGTTGGTGGTTTTCAGACGCCGATGGAGTTAGATAATTGTTGGTTTCAATATAAATTCTGCAAGTTTCCTAGCTCACCTTTCTATACTATTTTAGTTAAAATAATGGCTTCAGGAGGTTATTAGGTGACGTATTATATTAATATAAAGCTCCAAAAGCAGGCAGAGCAAACGAAGACGTTTAGCAGCTTTATTTGTGTTTGTAGAATTGGAAAATCATCAATATAAAGCATTTCCATACTTAAGGTGTCATATTCGGATTGTCAGAACCTAGAAATTCATAGTTGGTAGTTCTAAGACGCCGATGGAGTTAGATAATTGTTGGTTTCAATATAAATTCTGCAAGTTTCCTAGCTCTCATTTCTATACTATTTTAGTTAAAATAATGGCTTCAGGTGCTTATTAAGTGCCGTATTAAATTAATATGAAGCTCCAAAAGCAGCCAGAGCGATAGGTGACGTTTAGCAGCCTTATTTGTGTTTGTAAAATTGGAAAATTTTCACTATAAAGCTATTGTATATTTTACAGTGTCATATTCGGTTTGTTAGAACATAGAAATTCAAAGTTGGTGGTTTTCAGACGCCGGTGGAGTTAGATAATTGTTGGTTTCAATATAAATTCTGCAAGTTTCCTAGCTTCCCTTTCTATAAGTACTATTTTAGTTAAAATAATGGCTTCAGGAGGTTATTAGGTGCCGTATTATATTAATATGAAGCTCCAAAAGCAGCCAGAGCAAACGAAGACGTTTAGCAGCATTATTTGTGTTTGTAGAATTGGAAAATCATCAATATAAAGCTATTCCATACTTAAGGTGTCATATTCGGATTGTCAGAACCCAGAAATTTATAGTTGGTGGGGCTAAAACGCCGATGGAGTTAGTTAAATTGTATTTTATAATCAATATAAATCCTGCAAGTTTCCTAGGTTTTATTTCTATAAAAATTTAGTTAAAATAATGGCTTCAGGTGCTTATTAAGTGCCGTATTAAATTAATATGAAGCTCCAAGAGCAGCCAGAGAGAAAGGTGACGTTTAGCAGCTTTATTTGTGTTTGTAGAATTGGAAAATCTTCACTATAAAGCTATTGTATATTTTACAGTATCATATTCGGTTTGTTAGAACATAGAAATTCAAAGTTGGTGGTTTTCAGACGCCGATGGAGTTAGATAATTGGTGGTTTCAATATAAATTCTGCAAGTTTCCTAGCTCACCTTTCTATACTATTTTAGTTAAAATAATGGCTTCAGGAGGTTATTAGGTGCCGTATTATATTAATATGAAGCTCCAAAAGCAGCCAGAGCAAACGAAGACGTTTAGCAGCATTATTTGTGTTTGTAGAATTGGAAAATCATCAATATAAAGCTATTCCATACTTAAGGTGTCATATTCGGATTGTCAGAACCTAGAAATTCATAGTTGGTAGTTCTAAGACGCCGATGGAGTTAGATAATTGTTGGTTTCAATATAAATTCTGCAAGTTTCCGAGCTCACCTTTCTATACTATTTTAGTTAAAATGATGACTTCAGGAGGTTATTAGGTGCCGTATTATATTAATATGAAGCTCCAAAAGCAGCCAGAGCAATCGAAGACGATTAGCAGCATTATTTGTGTTTGTAGAATTGGAAAATCATCAATATAAAGCTATTCCATACTTAAGGTGTCATATTCGGATTGTGAGAACCTAGAAATTCAAAGTTGGTGGTTTTCAGACGCCGATGGAGTTAGATAATTGTTGGTTTCAATATAAATTCTGCAAGTTTCCTAGCTCTCATTTCTATACTATTTTAGTTAAAATAATGGCTTCAGGTGCTTATTAAGTGCCGTATTAAATTAATATGAAGCTCCAAAAGCAGCCAGAGCGAACGGTGGCGTTTAGCAACTTTATTTGTGTTTGTAAAATTGTAAAATTTTCACTATAAAGCTATTGTATATTTTACAGTGTCATATTCGGTTTGTTAGAACATAGAAATTCAAAGTTGGTGGTTTTCAGACGCCGGTGGAGTTAGATAATTGTTGGTTTCAATATAAATTCTGCAAGTTTCCTAGCTCACCTTTCTATACTATTTTAGTTAAGATAATGGCTTCAGGAGGTTATTAGGTGCCGTATTATATTAATATGAAGCTCCAAAAGCAACCAGAGCAAACGAAGACGTTTAGC